>JBCJKH010033372.1:0-10440 GCA_039877255.1 Loriculus beryllinus
ATCTAGGTCCTGTTCTTCTCAACAGCATTTGATATCAAGACTCCCTCATGTTGCCCAACTCACATTTAATTCTTCCTTCATGTCCTAGTCCTATGCCTTTCTCTTCCCCTTGATTTATCATTCAGCTCCTCTGAATTTGAGTATTTTCCTTCCATGCCCCTAGAAAAGAGGTTAAAGAAAAACATTCTGCTCTCAGTTTCAAAGCCTGTGTTCACACTCCAGTCCACATCAGCTCTGAGCAAAATTTAAAGCTTTTTATTAGAAGAGCTACTTTATGAACCAGTATGAGATTTGTTTCACAAGCAGAAGCAATTACAACCTTCCAAGCTTCTTTTTGAAAGCAAGAAATTCTCAGTATTTAATCATATCCCAGTTTATCAGAAACTTTGCAAAACTCCAGTATGTAAGATTTAGTTGTTTTTAACCCAGTGTTTTGTTAACCTCTAATCTAATGCTTCAGCCTCAAAGATGACTGTCTAATAAACAGCAGGGCTCCTAACGAACATCTTGATCAATGAATTCAAAGAACACACATGCTGAAATGATACTGCAGTGATTAAGGGATTTGATCTGTTAAAGCAGAATGATATTCTGCATTTCATCTCAACATCTCACAAGTATCAAAGTCAACAATGACGCACAAGGTGATGGATGCCTTTAGTCTCTGCCATTCTCTCCCAGGTGTGCATTTTTAAACCTTTTTCTTACAGCCTTTACCAATATATGTTAATATTACCTTTCCATTACATAGATTCTATTTATTCCAGCTATCAAAACCAATTCACTGCAAGGACAGGGATAGACAACAAAGGAGACGGACAAAGGGGATGAACACGAAATGGGACAACACCACCATTTCTATTTATTTATTTATTCAAATTCAAAAATTCCAATCAGATTTCAACTGAAAGGAAGCTACATGTCTCACACCACTTAAACTACTCTAGGATCTAAGGCTAAGTAACATGGCCTCTTTATGCCTGCAGAAAATCATACACTCACAAAGAAAAGACACTGCAACTGTGAAAAAAAGCTGCATGAATACAGCGTTGAGCAAACCAGAATCAGCAGTATGACGGGTCTGATCCTGGCCTCAGCTGAACAACATACAGCCGCTTGCTCACTCCCACCTTCAGCAGGACAGGAAGGGAATTAGAAGTGCAAAAATGAATAAGCTTGTGGGATGAAGATAGTTTATACAAGCAAATAGGAAGGAAAAATCCCAAAGAACAAAGCAAGTGATGCATAGTGGGAAAAAGAGAAAGCGCTGACACTGTGTACATACTCCTCAGCAATAGCGAAAACACTGGTGTTATCAACCCTTTTTTAGTCACAAATCCAAAATATGCAGGAAGCTAGCACCTTATGAATATTATTAGAGTTTTACCAGTTTTCAGAATGTCTCACATGGCATACGGTTTAATTTTTGAAAGCATTATTCATGGTTTCCAATTATACAGATGTCTTTCTTTTTGTTATCATTGCCTGCAATGCCAGGTTTTGTAACACTGCAACAAAAAGACATATATATATTGTAATTGATTACACAGTTGTTTATAATACTATAAACTTGGTTAAAAGTTAGTTCTTGACCATGTGTTCTGCATATATGTGGTATAAGCAGATCACAAGAAATATGACTCATTAGCACATTTCCTTGAGTGATACTGACCACAACTGCCTATTTACATTTCAATTGATATCTGAAAGACTGGCTGAAGCTACAATATGTGAGCGTTCAGAAATCAAAGCCAAGTCTTAATAGACCTGAATAATATTTCTGAAGCATGAATATTGTTTATTTCAATGATGTAAGCAGCAATTAGAGTTGCTTACAAGCAACTATTCTGAAAAGTATTAGTTTTAGCTAGATTTCACCGTTGTACAAGCACTCAATTCAGAGGAATTATTTTAGTTTTTATACAGAGTTCATCTGTTGGTAAACACATTAACCAGTAAATCAATACAAACTCCATCTCTGTCCTTCCTTTATGAAAAGTGAATTATGGAAAGGGAAAGAAAGAAAAATATACATCAGAAGCTCTAACACTACTGCTTCAGTTAATAATATTAGAAGATATACCTGAAGTTCTAGTTAAGCTTATTCTTACTAATATCAGTCTTTACATTTAATACTTTCTGCTACACTCTTTTCTCTTGGGACTATCTTTAGTATTAACTATGGTACAAATGTTACAGATGTTACTATATTACCACATGCACACTTTTTCAAACGCAGTATTTACCTGCTAACACATCCTCACTGACATAGTCACCTCTTTAATGAGACTGATTTGAATCTAATATTGCTTAATAGGTTAATTGAAACTATTAACATGCATATACAAAGCATAAATTACTTTTCATTACTATGTTACGACACTTATCTCAAACCAGAATATACATAATGTAGCTAAAAAATGTTCTGCAGACAAAGAACAGCTACTGACCTAGAATATCTTTCTTGCCATCCAGATATTTTGTTAAAAAAAACATTTCTTTGAGGTGCAAACTTGGGCAAGTTAAACGCAAAGATAAATGCAGACAAGCAGTCTGTTTGCCTAGGACAACAGTGACACACTAAGCACTTTTCTAAGTTCAGTATTAATTTAAAAAATACATTAACAAATTATTGAAATTTGTAACATTTCATGACTCTTAATACAAGCCACACTGCACATCTACAAAGCAACAATTCTCACTATTTGCAGTCATTTTAATTCCAGACCATTAACTACAATACGACTGTTGTCTTTCTTTAAACATACACATTCACCCAAATGTTTATAATACGAGTTCTTGTATCTGAATTCTCAAACCATATGTTGTAACTTTTTAAAAGAGAGCTAGAACTGTAGCAATACCAAGCAAGTGGCAGTAGATAACTGCACTCTTCAACACATAATGAATATTACAGCTCTCTAAAGACAAGTACAGATAGAAGGAAAATATTATCATATTTATGATATATAATCTAGTTTAATACATAAATAGTTTATGTAATATATAGCTTATGTAATACAACCTCAAAGTTTCAAAATTTTTTCCTAAGTGTTAATATATGTTAGGATACATAACAGCACTAGAAAATATCCCCAGAAACTATTAGGCTTGTACACAAACACAAAACCACTACAAGATAACCTACCTAGAGTCTGCATAACACTATTAAAGCCACATTGCCACTCACCACAAGTGAAAGAGGCCTCTTCCATGAAACAACACCAATCAATCCTGACAACAGCACCTGTAATAAGGAGAGCAGAGTCACCAAAGACAAGAGGTTTATACCAATGTCATTAAAAAAACAAAAGTACTAAGATGAAGCTGAATGAATACACAGCCCTGACACGTATCTCCAGAGTGCTGGAAACCAATTGCTAAATAGACAGTTTTCATTTTATTCTCAGTAAGAAATAAGCACAAGTACTACTAAGCTGTTTTTAAAACAAATCTCAATCCAGCTGCCAGATCCCATTAGTTATGAACAGATCACAATAAGTCTTCAAACATCTTCTCTCCGAGTCCCAAATATTACCAACACTAAAGGAGAATAAATGTTTAGGGTAAATCTTGTGGTCTCTTAGCATCACCAAAAATTAGCTCACAAAAAGGGGAGTAAAAATAGGACAATCACAGAATCAGCCAGGGTATGAGCGTAAGGGCTTCTTTATTTTGCTCCACCCACCCAACCACACTACTTGATCTTATTTTTGAAAAAGCACACATACAAACATTTAAAACCTGTATTTAACATACAGATACATTACCCACTCCACTTCAAGCCAAAAGCAAGCAGGATTCAGACAGTGATACACCTCAAGCTGAACTTAGGTACTTTGAAAATAACACGCAAGTTACAGTTGAGACACCATAAGCATCACAAACTGATAATAAGAGGGGTAAATAAAGAAATTGGAGCAATGGACTGAGGGATATTGACCCCGGAATGGGCAAGAAAGGTGGAAAGAAAACTTTTCATTACTGATTATTTCTAATTAAATGTTCTAAACCTCAAAGCAGTCTTTCAATATATGAAAGGGGCCTTCAAGGATGCCAGAGGCCCTCTTCATCAGGAACAGTAGTGACAGGACAAGGGGTAAAGGGTTTAAACAGAAGAAAGTTCAGGTCACATATAAGGAAGAAGTTTTTTACTGTGAGGGTGGTGAGGCACTGGAACAGGTTGCCCAAAGAAGTGGTAAATGCTCCATCCCTGGCGGTGTCTAAGATCAGGTTGGACAAGGCCTTGGGCAACACGGCCTGAGAGCAGGGGGTTGGAACTAGACGGTCCTGCCGTGGGCGGGGGGTTGGAACCAGATGGTCCTTTCCAACCCTAACCATTCTATGATTCTATGAAACTCGAATAGAAATAAAAAAACAGAGAAAAGAATGCATGATGTATTTAGTTCATGGGGCTGAGTGTCATTTTTTCACCTCACATGTGTAAAAGAATTTGTCTAACTCGTGTACTTCGCTAGTCACCATTCGCACCATGTCATGTTTTACTAACAATCTTTCAGGTACAGTAAAGCATAATGATTAAAACCACATCTATACCTAGCTACTACAGACACAGTATACACTGTACTGGGAACCAGGATGGAAACAGTGTGTCTGCTAATGCCTGGTGTGAACTGGAGAGAAAGACATGTTGGTTATATGGAGAAGTTGGACTGTGCAGTATCCAGTTTAAGCGTTCACCATGTCTAGTCTGTGGACATTTATACTGTATGTTTCAACTTTGTAATATCGATATCTGCTGCAGTTGTTGAAAACACTATTCAGGAAGACAGCAAGTCAGAAAATGAACATTTTGATATTTTCTTTATTAGCTATACCATTAAAAAAAAACAAACAACCAACCAAAACTCAGCAGATTTTTCATAGTAAAATCTTAATTTTAGTTTTTAAGCCAAGTATAAATGCAACAGATGAGAAGGCATAAACACACAGTAAAAAGTGAATCAAAATCAGGATATGGATACCAAAGACTATGCAGATAATCTCTACATACAAATGTGCATAGTTTGTATTCTGCAACATTTCCTACAGCATAAAAGCTACATACTTCTGCATGCTGGCCAAGCCAGGGAAAAGCTGTGAAATCCATTTTTTCAGTTAATTAAATTTGCTCACATGGCTCTGTTAGCTTATTACTGCTGTATAAGAACTTGTCTCTGGGTTGATATACCTGTAATGTGAAAACTGCACTCAAGAAGATAAAAATGACAGGGGGGTTAGCTACTTTATCTGCAGGCTATACAGCAACATCTTCTCAATTAAATAAATGGGATGGCTGAAATTGCGAGGTTATTAAAGAAAACCCTTTAGGAAAAATAAGCAATTGCCTCCCAAAACAGAGCTTGTATTGATACATAAAATATTCATACATAAGCCAGTACTTCTCAGTCACCAAGTCATATGTGCAGAGGCCAGCTACTCTAATGTGCTATCTAAGAGTAGCAAATCCTTACTTTTAGTTACTGTGGCTATTTACATGAGTTAAACCCCTCTTCCTCCTGCCTGATATATCTGCAGCATTGTGCATCCCTGAAGATGCAAGAAGAGAGGGGATCCTTTTTGTTCAGCTGACATACAACAATGTTTGACATTTACAGAGGCCTTGCAAGATCAAAGAGTTACATGCATTTTTTGTTGGCAGCATAGTTTGATTTCAGACCCTGCATAGCACATTTATCTAATATATCAGACCTAACTTCAATTTGCTGAATTGCAGTGACACTCCGCCCCATATAATAATCAAAATAAATCAAAGCTACTAAAAACGTTCAAAAATGTAGATTTGACAGCTTCCTTAGGCAAAATTGCTACAGATATATGTACTTGCTGACTGTAACAGAGCTGATTCATAGAGAAAAGAACAAATAGAATACATTAGTGTTGACTTCTGCAGCATTAGAAATGCAGGAACATTAGTTATGAACACCTTTCAACATGCATATGAAAACTCTATTATCATTAATGCAGGCTGTGCTCATGCATGAAAAAGAGGCATTTACCTTAATAGGCACATACTGAGGCAGGACAAAACCAGAAGGTAAAAATTAATTTCCAGTACATGGACTACAAACAAAGTATTTTTTTAAAAAAGTTCTTGATGGTGTCTTTTCCAGCATTTGAAACCCTTCACACTCAAGTAACTTTCTACAAATTTAGAGGGCTCAGATTCTGGGGACAGATCAGATGATGCAGTCTCTCGATGTATCTTAACCTTTCCAGGTCTTCAACTCCAAAATAGTTATTGTACATAATACACTCTCTAGTGTACTTCTTTCAACTTCTTTTCTGAACTACATAAAACATTTATATAAATATTAATTTAACCAAAACCACATTGAACATAGTGAAACAGTAGAAAAAGACATCTATAGAAACATAAAATCACCGATGTTTTTTAAGTATTAACTGGTTTAATATAACAAATAATCTTTTTTTCTCTATACAACTTGGGATCTTGCAATTCTTTTCTATCTAATATAGAGCATATGAGTTGCAGGAAACTCTAGGTTTTATTGTCTATTCTTATTCCAGCTTTCTTGTTCAGGCTGATTCACCCTGTATCAGGCCATCTGCTACTTTCCTGCAAATTTCTGGGTTCCTCTCTTTTTCAGCTTGTAAACACAAGACACATTCTTTAGTCAAGGAATTCAGTTAATATTAAATTAAGCATACAAGTTGTTCACATTAATTGCTGAAATCCCATCTTAGCCTTCTTCTAAGGTAGTAAATAATGCAAATACTGGCTATCCTTGGTTCCTATGTTATCTGAATAAACAGAATCCATAGCATAGCACATCCAATCTGCATTTCCTTCCAATCAAAACCTATGACGATATGCATATGACATGCCAATTCAAACACATTCAAATTAACTTTAGAAAAAAGGAGAAATATTACAACATATAATTTAGAGACCTTAATTGTCCTACTAAATGAACAGAGTATTCTGGGTAGGTGGTGGTGTATGAATGAGCTCTAGTAATAACTGAAATTAAAAATAAAACAGACTCTTGTCTCTTTAAATCACCTGTAATATGTTAGCAGGTCAGGTACAAATTGACAAAGCCGTATCAATCCTTTTATCTTGCAGTGTAATAGCTGACCTCATATCACTAGCAAATGCAAGTTATTCTAAGTACCTTAGAAAAGACAAGATAGAAATATACTAAAGTAAATGAAGTTACAACCACATAAGCAGGGCTTAAATGAGTTATAAGAGCTTTATGGAGTGTGATCGATTTCAGTAAAAGTAAATTTCAAGTGATTTACCTCTACTTGTAGGTAAGTTACATGGTACCACTTGCTGTGTACAAAACCAAAAAAAAGTTAGAGAAGATGCATATTTCTCATTACTCAGGTCTTACCAGCTTTATTTAATTGTTAATCAAACAGATCTATAATAGAAGGTCTAAGGACAATCAAAGATGTGCAAGGGTTCTAGATGCCACCTGGTGGCTCAGCTAAAAGACATACCACCTTTCTGTTGAAACTCCAGGTTTTGGAAAGCATTATGCTTCTGACACCTGAGGTTATTTTAAATTAGAGTGCAGATTGTTGCTTGTTTTGGCTTTTTTTCTTTGTTTTCCTGGATGGGTGGGGTTGGGGTTTTCGTGTGTTTTGTTGGGGTTTCATTTGTTTGTTTCTTTTATGCCCCTGAGTTACAATTTCTGAAGACTTTTAATATGTTCTTTCAGAATTACTTAATTATTTTTGTATCTACGTATTATATACCACTTGGTGGTATTTCAAACTATCTACACCCCACATAAATGAAAGCCAGTGCTTAGAAGACAGCCACAATCTCCCTTGCATTGGACACCTCTTTTCTGAAAAGAGAAGGATGGCAAACAGTCATAGCAAATCAACTTATAACAGCAAAGTGCATCCAAGAGAAGTATTACAACTCACTATTTGACTGCATCCCAACTAAATCTAATAGACATGAGCACTTTCATTAAATCTTCCAGAGTTACAGAATAAAGGTTTCCCCTGGACTCTGTATTTCCCACACTATCCAGCAACACTGTATTTTTGGTGTGATTTCAGTTCAAAGTGCTCACTAAAAAAAAAACCAAACCAAACCAAAAAATCAAAACCACATCAACCCCCCCCCCAAAAAACCAGCCCATAAACAAACAAAAAAAATCCCCAAAACCCCTTTACTCAATCAGTTTGTTTTTTTGGTTTTTTTTTTTTTAAAAACATGAAGCCAAAATTGTGTGTGGTATTGCACTGGGAATTAATACAGTTTGGCACAATCTAATTATGTTTCTAACAGTATAAATAATCATACATAATTTGTAAGCAGATTCAGTGAATCTCAAAATGAAAGGTCAGAAAACTATTCTAAGAAATGTGATATGAAAATTTACCATGATTATACACAAGAACTTTGGTGACACATTGTATGACTACAGTTGCTAATAGACATATGAACACAGAAGTATCAGCAAAATTTGTATGGCCATAAGAGTTAAATATAGGTGTTTACAGCTGTGCATGTATATGCTTTCAAACACGTACACTGTTAATGTATCTAGATAACCTAGAAATCAGCCTGTTAGCACATGTATTCCCGGACCTACCAACACCATCATTGTCCCCATGGGGAATGTGTTTTTCCTCCCTTAGACTCAGTCTGAAACTAGGTTTCAATTTACACCCATTGCCTCCTGCCTCTCAATGTGCTGCTGTAAAGAGCCTGGTATTAAGAACATTATATTGGCAGAATTACAAAAAAAACCCACCTTCAATTTTCATCTTAATCTAGATTTTAAAAGTAGGCTGCAAAAATATTACCTGTCATGCTTTCTTAAGGAAGACCTTGCTATTTTGTAACAGCAGATCTGTCAAGCTGGTATGCAGAACACTAAGACAGTAACAAAACTAGTGTCAGAGAAAAGAATACTTTTGCAAACTAGGAAAAATGTATAGAGCTGTCAGTCACCTTTAATTATTCTCTATAACAGGAGCTGAGATGCAGTTAAGAAATCATAAATCACTCCTCTTCACAATTTCAGGACTTAGAGCTTCCTGGAACTCAGATTTCATTTTCTCCTTTTCTCCTAAGACATTAAGGAGCTCAATTGCCAGTACCGTGACTCTTCGGCAAGTCCAAGGGTATGTTTACATTTTGATATTGTATTTGATCTGCTCTACTCAAAGTGGAATAAACAAACCTCTTGTATGTTGGTGCTTCTGTATCATTTTATCACACATTCCTAATGCATGCTAGAATTTTTCTGTTTATTTGCTCTGGAAAATTAGAAACCTTGCTTAGGAGGTCTTAAGGTTAAAATAAAGTTTTGACATGGATGCCTCATGCAAAAGAAAGATCTCCACTTCAAATGCTTATTTTGTTCTCATTCTCCAGACATTTTCTATCTGAATGTGTCTTCTTAAATAATCTGTCTATGAGGAGAGGTTGAACCAATCTGACTTTATAGGAAAGAAGACTGCTGTTTCAAAAATAAACAAGAATAAATAAACAGCAGGTTCAAAAAACCCCAAGAATGTTACACAGAAAAGGTTGATCAATTGTATTTTGAAGTACACTAAGGGCTGAAAAAGAAACAACTGATTTACGTATGCACTAATGGAGATTTGGGCTGGACACCAAGAAAAACTTTCTAACACTCAAGACATTCGCGTATGTGGAATGGGTACGTTATAGAACTCCCACTGCCAGAATTTGTTAACATCACACTGGAAAAACATCCGTTGGGGTGGACCAGGAAGAACCAGGTACAACACAAAAAGGAAGATCTGCAATGCAAATGAATGGAGAAGGCAGAACAGTAAGCAGGCTGCCTTATTTACTATGCCTATGGATCTAAATACCAGTATTGTCTAGCGCTTTCTGCCAGCAAAGTGCTACAGCAACTGTTTCTCTTCAGAACTGTCTGAAACCACTGACTCTTCCCAAGGTAGCTCTCTCCCCTCTACAGGAGTACAGACTGCTGCAAGGTTTAATTTTGCCAATTCAAATGTTCCTGGACAGGTGAAGTTCAACTTTACCTGAACAACTAAAAAATACTTCCATCCCCAACTATCTTTACATTTAGGTGTACCTTACACAGAGAGACTAAATCAACACCCAAAATATCTTCAAGGATAATGTTTCTGTGAAATCTACAGTAGCCCTTTTAACAGGTAATTATTTAACAAAATTCAAGCATTAAATATTGTGGGAGTAATGTCACAAATATCACATACCCAGAGACTACAAAAGTGTGACCTATTAGTACTAGAGCTCATAATCTTCTTATAATGATACTACCTGCAGCATCTGCAATTCTTTAGTGCAAGATTATGGCAAGGGAAATACAAGCTATGGGAAAAAGAACAAACTGAACAGGAAGGTTTCCTAATAGAAAAAAGCCAGAAAAAAAAAAAAAAAAAAGGACGAAACTCAGAATA
>JBCJKH010033373.1:0-10163 GCA_039877255.1 Loriculus beryllinus
TGGGATGTTGTGGTTGCTATGGGGGTTGTTGTGGGGTTATTATGGGCTGTTATAGTTGCTATGGGGTTGTTACGGGGTTGTTATGGGATGTCATGGCTGCTATGGGGTCATTATGGGATGTTGTGGTTGCTATGGGGTTGCTATGGGGTTGCTATGGGGATTATTCTGGGATGCTGTGGTTGCTATGGGGGTTATTAGGGGATGCTGCGGTTGCTGTGGGGTTGCTATGGGGGTTATTATGGGATGCTGCGGTTGCTATGTGCTCACTCTGGATGCTGCAGTTGCTATGGGGTTGCTATGGGGGTCATTCTGGGATGCTGTGGTTGCTATGGGGTTGCTATGGGGATCATCCTGGGATGCTGCGGTTGCTATGGGGGTCATTATGGGATGTTGCGGTTGCTATGGGGTTGCTATGGGGGTCATTCTGGGATGCTGCGGTTGCTATGTGCTCATTCTGGATGCTGCGGTTGCTGTGGGGTTGCTATGGGGGTTATTATGGGATGCTGCGGTCGCTATGTGGTTGCTATGGGGGTCATTATGGGATGTTGTGGTCACTATGTGGTTGCTATGGGGGTCATTCTGGGATGCTGCGGTTGCTATGTGGTTGCTATGGGGTTGCTATGGGGGTCATTATGGGATGTTGCGGTCGCTATGTGGTTGCTATGGGGTTGCTATGGGGGTCATTATGGGATGTTGCGGTCGCTATGTGGTTGCTATGTTGTTGCTATGGGGGTCATTATGGGATGTTGTGGTTGCTACGTGGTTGCTATGGGGTTGCTATGGGGGTCATTATGGGATGCTGCTGTTGCTATGTGGTTGCTATGGGGGTCATTATGGGATGCTGCGGTTGTTATGTGCTCACTCTGGATGCTGCGGTTGCTATGGGGTTGCTATGGGGGTCATTATGGGATGCTGCGGTCGCTATGGGGTTATTATGGGATGTTGTGGTTGCTATGGGGTTGCTATGGGGGTCATTATGGGATGCTGCAGTTGCTATGGGGTTGCTATGGGGGTTATTATGGGATGCTGCGGTTGCTATGGGGGTCATTATGGGATGCTGCGGTCGCTATGTGGTTGCTATGGGGATCATCCCGGGACGCTGCTTTCTCCCTTCGCTCCCTCTCCCTCCTCTTCCCGTCCCCGTTCTTCCGTCGCCGTCCTCCCCCCCTTTTTCCCCCCTTTTTTTGGGCTGAATTCCCTCGGTTTCGGCTCAGCAGGGGCCGGGTTCTCCGCCTTTAAATCGATGCCGGTGGGGCCGGAGGCGGCGGCGCTCCCGTACCTGGCGCGGCGCGCTCAGGAGCAGCGGCACGGAGCCCTGCGGCGCACGGCGCTTGAGCGCCGCCTGCTGGCCAAGGAGCTGCGCCGCCGCCTGCTCGACTGGGCCAAGGGAGGAGGGAAAGAGCGGCGGAATGGGGAGAAATGAGGGGAAATCGGGCAAAAAAGGGGGGGGGGGGAAGGGGGAGGGGGGCAGGGATGGAAATAGAGCGGAAATAGCGCGGAAATAGCGCGGAAATAGCGCGGAAATAGAGCGAAAACGGCCCGAAAACGGAGCGAAAACGGAGCGAAAACGGAGCGAATCGGCACCCGAAATGGGCACGAATCGGCACAAACCAGCCCAAAATGGAATAAAATCGACCGAAATCAGCACAAAATACGTGGAGGAGTGAAGGGAGAGGGAAATGGAGCGAAAATTGGGTGAAAATTGGGCAAAATTAGCCCGAAAATGGCACAAATCAGCCCAAATTAGACCAAAATTGGCACAAATCAGCCCGATTTAGAACAAAAGTGACCGAAATCAGCACAAAATACACGGAGGAGTGGGGGGAGATTGAAATAGAGCGAAAATAGGGTGAAATTAGGGAAAAATTAACCGGAAAATGGCACAAATCAGCCCCAAAACAGACCCAAATCAGCCCAATTTAGACCAAAATTGGCCAAAATTAGACCAAAATTGGGCAAAAATTAGACTAAATCAGCACAAAATACACGGAGGAGTGAAGGGAGAGTGAAATAGAGCGAAAATAGGGTGAAATTGGGGCAAAATCAGCCCGGAAATGGCACAAACCAGCCCCAAACCAGCCCGAATTAAACCAAAATTGCCCTAAATCGGCCTAAATAAACCCAAACTACACGGCGGAGCAGGGGGAAGACTTAAATGGAGCCGAAATAGGGCAAAATCAGCCCAAAACCGGTGCAAATCAGCCCAAATTAGACCAAATCGGCCCGTGAGGATCGTACCCGGCGGAGCTTGCATGCCGCAGCCCTCAGCGGCGGCCTCCCACTCCGCCGTCCGTGGCCGGCCGGGCTCGGCCTCACTGGCTCCGGTGGGAGCCGCAGAGAAAGCGGTTATCGGCGCCCCGTGCACGTTCCGGTGGCGGTTGGCAAAGGCTGGTGAGCGCACCGTGGCTTTGGACCCCGCCGCTGTCCCTGGTCACAGCGGGGCGCGTCGCTCTGTCCCGCTGGGATCTGGAGCCCGGTAGCGTGTGGCAGGGGCTGAGCCGTGGGGCGAGCAGCACTCTAGCGCTGCCAGCCTGGGCTGCCCTCTGCGCGGCTCGCAGTGCGAGAGCTTCCGCAGTAGAGCTTTCTTCCTGCGGTGCCTGCGTTAACTTACACCAGAACTGAGAAGGTGCTGTGGTTTGTGTGGTGTTTTTCTTGAGTTAAATATCTTGAGATTGCTTTAATGAAGGCCAAGTTTTCTCTGGATTTTTTTCCCCTTTTTTTCACCGTACAGAATGATTATTTTTGTTCTACTCGCATTTTTATGATAGCAGAAAGCCTATTGAGGAAAGCAACAAAAGCCATTGCAAAAGTTGCTGTAATAGGTATTAATGTGAATCAAGCTTCAGGAGTGTATGTGAAGGTATTGTGCTGAAGATGCACTGCTTAAAAAGTTAGGTTTGTAGTGTGAACTCTCGATAGTGCTGTTGTAAGAAAGGGCAAAGCTATTATGGGGAGAGACTTTTCACTTGGTTTAATGCTTCTTAACAGCTGTTTGAATAGCGACTATGAAAGCGACTGGACTGTAACTCCAAACTTTAGCTTGATAACAGAGAAGTAGATCTCTCTAGATTGAGAGTATCACTGTATGTCAGCTCTAAACGAGTAGTCAAATAAAGCCTTCTTTTAATAAAGGCTTAAATACTGTTAAAACTACTGACTGAATTCCAGGTTAGCAAAGGAAAGGTGTCTGCTGGAAGTTGTGATACTTAGTTCTACTTGTTTTCTACTGCAGGTGTGCAGTGGGTTTTGGGATGAAGCTGGGTTTGTTTTCCTAGCTATCAGGTGTTATTTCTAAGTATAATCCAATTAATTGTTTATTTCTTTGACTATACTACACTTGCCTTTGGCCATGAGTGACAGCAATCATCTCCAGAGGTTTTGCTGGTTAATGGCAATACTGGTGTGTTCAGTTATGTGATGTTCTAGACTAGTGGAGTTATTGGCACTGCTGCTGTGCCCATAGTTTGGTGACCTGGCTATAGCTTTCCTTGTGTTTGAGGTACTGGAGGCATTTCATTTATTTAAAGGAATAATTAAAACTCTTTCCTTCAAGACTGTCAGGCATTGCCATAATGTCACTTTCTAGCTTCACTTAATACAGAGGGTTGGTCTCACTGCAGTAGCGGGACTCTGCGGTGTTCAGTGGATACAGCACAGTTGAGATATCTTTTATCCTGAAAAAAGACCAGTCTTCACTAGAAATTCCAAACTGTAGAGTGCTAGTTGTGTGCCTGCTATTAGGGGGTATCTTCAAACAGGCAGGTGCTCTGAACTAAAACTAATGCTTGTCTGAGGTTTTCTAAACTATGTCTAGAATTAAAAATACTCAAAGTAAGACACTTTTAGCAGCCAAAAATTAATTTAGAAGTACCTACAGGGAAGTATTTCCAACAGCTTGGTGGTGCCATGAAATTCTTGCTTTGTTTCAGCTCGGAATCTCTGGCTCCAACAGAACAAAGATCTTCTGTGTAATTAGTATGTTTGTTACAGTTAGTAAAGCAGTATCTATACTTGAAAGCTTAGTGACTGAGTAAGCTTATGCAGGCTCAACTTCTGAGACTTGCAGAAAAGCTTCTGCAGAGAACTGTTTCAGTTGACCTACCAAAACAAGCACTACCACCTTTCTTTTCCTGGTTTCCCCAGCTGTAATACAAAAATAAGGGCATTTGCTGTTCGTAAATGCTAACAGAAGTAGTGTGTGAACTTGTATTTCAGGTCCTAAGACAATCGTATGAAGTTAGTATTAAGCAATCAACTCTTTTCTTTGCTTCATGAGTAATTCTGTTCACTACACAAGGCTATTACGAAGGTCAGCTGTCTGTAGTAAAGAGCTCTGAGACTAGCCTAGTAATGATATTGTTAAACACTGGTTAGACTAAGTACCTTGAAGCTGTATGTATATATCCTTACACCCTTTCTCCTAGATCAGTGTCACGTTTATTTTTTTCTTGAAGAACTGCAAGAGTAAAGAGGAAATACAAATTTCATAGTTTTGCAGACAGAGAAAGGAAGTTTCGTTAGCACAGAGCCCTGTGCTGCAGGAAACTGGAACTTTAGCCATTGCATCTTCCAGTCTGATATTGCCTTCAGCAGTTGTTTGGATCGCCCCAGCTCTCCTGGTAACATGGCTCTTGGAGGTTCGTGTGAATCGTGGCATGAAGTAGTTCTTTGATTCAGGTAGATTTGAGACTTGTCCTTAGAGACTTGTCTTGGCAATTGAGTTTTTTAACAGCTGGACCATGACGATTACCAACTACCATTGTCATTTGCTAAATACTATTTGAATTAGTTTTTATTCCTGAAAGATGAGCAGTTAAACTATTAACGTTTTGCCAAACAGAACTTCCTTACTTTTTATCTCTCAGCCTTTAGCCTTTTAGGGGTTGATTAACCTTAAAAAAGCCAAACCAACCAACCAAACACCTAAACCAAACAACCTCCTCTTAATTTCTAGCTCTGATTTAACTGAGTAGTCAAGACTAGTGAAAGATAGCTGAAGATGTGGATGTGATGATTCAGATCCTTTAATAAAAAAGATCAGCAGTCTAAGACTATTTTAATTATTGGGGTTTTTTTCTTGTCCAGAAAGCTGACTGCTTTAAATATTTGTGCCTCTTCCTTTGCACTCAGTTTTGCCTCTATAGTGTGTATCCAAAAATCAAGGAAGTGTTCTGTAATGAAAGTACTGATGTTTAAATATTACTTGTTAACTTGTTTACCCTCTTCCCCTGCATAGCACTGCCTTAAATGTCAAGAGTTATTAATGTACTTATAGATGCTTGGAAATATGGATTCCCTTTAAAGGTTTTCTAATACTTCTATTAAAATATGAACTATCTCTAAAGTATTAAGCTTGAGTTTTGGAAGATTTCCATAATTCAAAGTCTTCCTTGCATAATAACCAGAGGTATAGCAGTTTTTGTTGTATAATTACAGTCTTGTAAGTTAAGGTATTACTTCCTGGGAATAGAGAGTTTTAGCAAATGGGGGGGGTGTTAATTCTTTAGGGGTGAATATGCTGCAACTGCAGAGCTCTAATCTTCTCTTTATTGTCACTGCCAGAAACTCTGGATGAAAATGGCAAAACCCAGCGAGCTGACAGTCTTATTATGAAGAAGATGAAGAAAAAAAAGAAAAAGAAACATCGGGAAGATATGAGGGGGAGACGCCTGAAGATGTACAACAAAGAAGTGCAGACAGTGTGTGCTGGACTCACTCGCATTGACAAGGAGACTCTTCCTCAAGGACAGTGTGATAACTTGGAAATGAACAAGGAATCCTTCAGGTACCTGAAGGATGAGCAGCTCTGCAGACTGAATTTGGGTATGCAGGAATATCGAATACCCCAGGGAGTGCAAACACCATTTGTGACACACCAGGAGCATTCTGTTCGCAGCAGCTTCTTGAAAACTGGTACTAAATTTAGTAACTTCATTCATGAAGAGCATCAGTCCAATGGTGGTGCTCTGGTCCTTCATGCTTACATGGATGAACTCTCATTTTTGTCTCCAGTGGAGATGGAGAGATTTGCCGAAGAGTTTCTTGCATTGTCATTCAGTGAAAATGAAAAAAACGCAGCTTACTATGCTTTAGCCATAGTACATGGAGCAGCTGCTTATTTACCAGACTTCCTAGATTACTTTGCTTTTAACTTTCCTAACACTCCAGTGAAAATGGAAATTCTGGGCAAGAAGGACATTGAAACAACAACAATTTCAAATTTTCACTCTCAGGTAAGAGCTGTTTAAAGGTGTGAGAGTTGCAGGACACCTAGATCTGATTATTCTGTAATCAGCAGGGATGGCCTAAAATAGGTGAGACAAAATGTTTCTTCCAAGCAGATGAAAAAAGATGATGTTGGGACTACGTATCACACTTCAGACACTGCTAAATGTGAAAGATCTGCACTGATCTTCTGTACTTGGGAGAATGCTGACATAATTCAAAAACAATAGCCAAGTCTGTATTAAGAGTTGTATAGATTGCAAATACTAATATTGCTTTTTCTGTTCAGTAATCTGGGTGGTTTCTTGCAATGGCATTACTTTTCAGGTTTTAGTGTACTGTTCACAACAAATAAGGATTTTTTTTATTATCTTAATTCTATCAGTAGCTGTTGCTGGATGCTTAAACTTTCCAGCTTCAGAGTGTTGGTTAGACTGTCTTTTTAATTGCCTTTAAAAAGGGCTTTCATTTTATATACTACCCTGATTTGCACTTCAGCTATCTTAAATTCTCAAACTGTATTTCCATGTAGCGTAAATGGATGCAACAGTAATAACTATGTTAATTTCAAGATTCCGGTATGAAAATCTGTTGCATTTGACTCCTGTGATCAAGCTTTAAAGTATCTATGGACATACATCAGTGTTACAGGTGAGATACATGACTGTCAGGTGGAATAAAACTTTTCCCTGCTTAGTGTAGTCTGAGGACATATCCAAACTGCTGATTACTTGTTAAAGTCTTGATTCAAGACCTTAATTACCTTTACTGGTTCATCTCTTGGAAGGAGAAACCTGAAACTGTTGCAGAGTGCACTTCAGTGCTGTTAGAACAGATTTTCTTAGTAACAGGCTTTTAAATCCTGATGTTTGTGAGTGGATCTTTCCAGGGTTTATCAAATGCTTATCGGGAAGGTTTGCATTGGAAAAACACTGCTTTACAGAAGGTTCCTGCGTGGTCACTTAGTGAATCTTTGAATCATAGATACTATTGAATTGGTAATTCTAACACTTAACTTATGAATTTGACAATGAATAGCTGCTCCAGCTTCTGTTTCTTGGTTTAAGTATTTCTTTGCATTGACAGAGCTGCATCAGCGTGCTTAGTACTCCAAAAACAGTCTGAGCATACAGACTGCTGCACTTCTGCACAGTACTCACCTGTGCTCTGCAGATATGAAACTTGTCCGCAGTTTAGGCTTTAGAGTCCTCTATGTTAAAAGATTTATCTCTGTTCTTTGCAATAATTATTACATTCTAATTGGAGTACATGTGGTGATCCCCTAAAATGGCTAAATGGTGCTAACTGAATATTTAACAATTATACCCCTTCTTGGTGAATGTCTTGTGAATGCAAATAGCTTATACTATAAATACATGTGACTAGTGTATGGCTTCACTGGGTTATAGTCTGTGGTGGTATTTCAATTATTTCTATTTGAAGTACTGTCTCAACTTGATTAAGATTAGTCATGACATGAGGCTTGCTTGATCTAAAATGCCTCTCTGAAGACAGCTTCAGCACGACCTGGTTAATCCTTTCTGTACGGTAGCAAACTTCACATACTGAGCAAACAAAAGTAGAATTATGACTCCTAAGACAGCTGAAGCGGGACTCTTCTGGTAATGTAGATGATAGTAAATTATCTAGTTTAAAGATGCATTTAAATTGGTAGTGGATTCAATCATGTGTCTGCACACTGCCAAGACTCAAGTTTTGGGAGCTAGCTTAATAGGGAAGACTAAAATATCTTGCTTAAGTCTGTCTGGTTCATTGCTGTTCCTTGGCAGTGCTGTTGAGGAATCAGCAGATTGGCTAAGCTTCACTTTTGGACCTTCCTCTATGGGAATTGTACAATACAGAAGCACTGTATGGTTATTTTTCTGAAGATTAAGCATGTTACAGTATTGTACACTGTAGTTATGATACTATTTTTAGTGGAAGATACTTGTTTTTTAAGTCACCTCCATTCGAGGTGGAACCTTCTGTATGCATGGAATTGTTTGCTATACTGTAGCAGGGGCATTCTGGGCATTGGATAGTCTTTAGTCCTGGAGACTTGGTATCAAGAAATTCAAATTGGATCTGTAAACTGCAAATGAACTAAAAGTTAATGTGGCCTTTGGCTTGTACAACATTTAGCTGGTTGTACACCTTTTCAGACAAACTGAATTGGAGGAAGTGATTCCAGTTCAAATTAAGGATTTTAATCTGGAAGAATGAATAAAAATCAAGTGATAATTCACCTTGCAAGAGAGTTAATTCATTTGTTCTCAGGACAGTGAGGACAATATAAACTGAATGTTTATTAAAAAAATTCTGTTTGTAGGATAAATATGGTTTCTGTATATTAAAATAATTGAGCTTCAGTGCTTTCTGGATTTTCTTTCTCTCATTGGTTCTGCCTCATTTGTTCCAGTGCTTCAGTGCTAAAGCCGAGCTTTAGTTTGAAGCTATTCAGTTGCACTAGGATCCTTCAAGACTCAAATCACTGAACAGTAACTTGTAAGCTCTCTTCACTCAAGAGCATACTACAATTTGAAAGTTCTTAGCAGTGCAACTAGAATGAATATTTATTTCTTTATCAGCTCTTTAAGAACAACTGCTTTTAGATCTACTCGGTGAACTGGGATATAGTTAGACTTGAAAAACCACTTCTGCTTTTCGCTTTTATTCCCCCTGCCCCGGGAAGGACTTGATCAGTTGTCTCTATGGTCCAAAGAGCAGTTAAACTGTCACAAAGGGGAGGGGAGTTCTGGGAAGAGGCCAGGAAAGAGTTGAGGGAAGTAGATTTTACGTAAGCTGCTGTTCCTTCTGGGGAGGAGGTAAGGGGTGATAATAGGATAAGCTTTTCTACTCCTGTATCATACAGTTGGAAGATTTTACAATATTCCATGCAGCTTTCGTTAATGAACAATATCACAGTTTGGTTTTGTGCCCCATCTTAACTTTTCTTACTCCTGGAAGAAGATCCCTTATTCTGGAAGGACAGTTTCTTTAGCAGAAGCTATCAAAGTGTGAAATGGAGAAATTGTGTCTCTGCACTGTAAACTTAGTTTATACTTAAGCCACATAATACTGTCCAATGAAATATTTAACATGTTTTAGTCAAACGTAACCTTTGCTGTAATGGCATATCACACTGTCCTCTTTCACTTTCTGTTGTGAAATAAGCTGCCTTGTATTCTGGCTTTCTTCTTTTTAGCAAAGTGTTTGCGTGGTTGGTTGGGTAACTAACTTGACATACTAAAATATTGCCACTGTCAACTGATTCATGCTTTTCTTGAAATGTAGAGAACAACTTCTGAAACTTAACCTCATTTGTCTCAAGCTTATGCCTTTTCTGCATATCTTCTTTCCCTACAGAGGTAGAGAAAGTAATCCAGTACAAGCATACTGCTTGCTTGCCCCTTCATGAGGCAGGGTCTGAATTATCTCAGTAATGTGCAAATACCAGCTTTGTAACTTCTATGGGAGTCACTGATGCTGTCCACTTCTTTTCTCACTCTTGTGTATGAGACACTGATAGGTACATCATTCAGCTGCTATAAAATGTCTCCATGAACACTGAAGAACTAATTTCAGATATGCCTATAACTTTTTGTGTGATCCTGTATGGAGTAGGGGGCACACAGGGTAGTGATAGCTGCCTGGCACTTTGAAAGGACATGGGACACCTGAGTGGTATCACCAGCCTGATGGTCCTTTTACAGCAGGGAGCACCTGTGTGATCTGATCTGTAGATAGTGGCAAAAAAACCCAAAACAAAACAAAAAACAAACCACAAAAACAAAGAAAGAACAAAAATAGAAAAAAAAGAAAAAAGAAACTTTGAGAAAGGTCCTAGTGGATAGAATAAAATGAGTGCTCCATCCCTGGCAGTGTTCAAGGCCAGGTTGGATGAAGCCTTGGGAGGCATGGTTTAGTGTGGGGTGTCC
>JBCJKH010033378.1:14120-24614 GCA_039877255.1 Loriculus beryllinus
CCAACAGTTCCATGTCCTTTTTATGTTGAGGACACCAGAACTGCACACAATGCTCCAGGTGAGGTCTCACGAGAGCACAGTAGAGGGGCAGGATCACCTCCTTTGACCTGCTGGTCACACTCCTTTTGATTATAGCTGGAAATGCTCAGCTCCATTTTCCTAACCCAGGACTCTCCATTTGTTTTAAGCACTGTGGTACCTAACAGCATCTCGGTTCTCGCTGAGATCTTTGGGTGAACAGTGTTTCTGCACAGAACCCTTTGTGAGATTTGGCTGGTTTTCCTCTGGGGTTGAGCTTGAGATGACAACAGCTACTTGCTTTTAAGCTGATGCTGAATATGCAGTTCTCCGGGTTTGAGGTTTGACTTTCTTCCTGGCATGAGGCTGACCAGGCGTGGTGCAAAGGCAGAGCAAGGGGGAGGTTGGAGGTAGGATGATGCATACACTGGAATACAGTTTTGGCATTAGGTATTGAATTAGTAATAAGTGAAATGTCAAAGCAGGGGCTGGATTTTGGCAAATGCTTTATGCTTAAAATCTAAATGATAAACTACTGCTCTTCCAGGAGGCTAATACCAGACAAAATATCCATAGGATTTCAGTTTGTGCCAGTAAATCAGGTGTGGCCTTAAGTGATGCTATTGGGTAGAACAAATGAAATGTGAAATGCAGTTTTTAATAAAAATGCAATTGCCAGTTAAAAGTCGATTTTGAAAACAAAATTAGAGAAATAATAATAATAACAATTAAAAGTGGAATTTGTTGGTATCAAAGTAAAGGAAACCGTCATTAAAATGTATTTAAAAGCTGCACTTTTCTTGTTCTGAGAATTTTTGTTAGTGTATCTGACTGCCCAGCTCATTCGAGGTTTCTACACATATATATATATATATACACACAGAAAAAAGTGCAAACTTTTTCACAATGAAGTTATGGTTTCAGTATTATACCCTCACTGCCCACAAAATACACAGAATTCAAATTAACAAATATACATGCCTCAAAGTCTACACAATGTCAGCCACAAATATGTATGCAAGAATGCCGGTTGCTAGAGTTTGGAGTTAGCTATTAGTGAACATTTGTATGGTGTTCAGATAATTTGTTCTTAAATGCCACACATGTACCACATGGTTCAGATGTGGTTTGGGGAGCTGTAAAATGGGATTTCAAACTGGTTCTGTTCCTACTCTTAAAGCCGTGGCTCAGTTAGGGCTCAGATGCATCTTAACTATAGGGCTGGCGTCCTGAGTCTGGGATATTGTGACTAGCTGGGTTTTGTGGAGGCTAAAAGGCATGGAGGCAGCTGCTTATTAGTGAATTTGTGCACGTGCCAGTCTGCAGTGAAATGTACTTGAAATAACCTACCCTAGATGCCTCTATGAGGATGATGGCCCTGATGATTTAGCTATTTTGGTTCCAGCTTGAATTATTCATGCATTTGAAAACACTCATGAATTATTTGTGTTTTCTCTAAATATATAATTTAAAAACCCCAAATCCTTCCGATGAAATATAAAAATGAAATTTATTTATTTATTTTCCTTGCTCTGAGATGCTGTCCTCATCCCGAAAGAGCGTTTCAGCCTTGGGCTTGCGGGCAGCTGCGGTGTCAGGGCACAATGATGTCTCAGGCGTCAGCATCCCTGCATTAACCTGTGCTGACAGAGGATCAGCCCAATTCAGGAAGAAAGAGGAAGACTCTTTTGAAAGTTAGATGTGACCCCAACTTATTTGCTTAATTTATGGGTACTGGGTTTTTGAGAATCGCAGCTATCTTGCACACATGGGTTTAGAATTTAGAGAATGCTTCACAAGCTGATGCGTCTGGACTTAAGGTGCCCAGCTGTGGATCAAAACAGCTTGATCCCTGCAATGCAAAGTCCTGATCTGGTGTAAATTCAAAGGCTGGTTCAAATGCATTCAATTGTTCTGTTGACATAACGTTATCCTGGAAACCTTTATGCCAACTCTAGTACTGCCTGTCATCCTCAGCCTGACATAACGTGGACAGCTTTAAACTGAAGCGCATCGTATCATGTGCTCAGGCTAATTCAACAAAAATGCGTTTGTGCTTGATCCAGATCAAATCTGCTCTGCCACGAAATCTGGGAGTGCAACAGATGTGATATTAATAGATGTGGAACCACAGCCTAAGCCTCTCCCCCTCCCTAAACATCTGCAGCAGCGAAGGGGGGACGGCAGCGCTGGGAGGAGGCATCCTGTGGGGACAGCAGTTCTGCTCTTGTTTAACTGTGTGAACTTCCCAGTGCTTACATTAATTTTAAAGAAAGTACTTTGGCATAACTGACATAAAATCTGGTCCCTGCACCTCCGGGGATTAGTTTCTTCCAGGGCAAGTTTGAGTAGCTGCACTCTTATGAAGCATCTTAGCATATGACGGAGCTTTTCTCATTTCTTTTCCTCACAACTCCTTCATTCCAGGAGAACTGCTTTATCTAGGTACTGTATTAGTAGGTTTTTAACCTCTTCAGATTGTCTAAAAGATCTGGCTGGCCAAAGGGCCTTGATTTCACCTGGATGTGGTATTGCCCTTAACGGCCCAATGGCACTGCTGAGCCCTCTTAAATTGCCCCTTTGATTTCATTGCTCCTGTAAAACCAAGATCTGTGTTTTTCCATGGTGGAAAAAAAAAAGTGCCTTATAGTTATCCATCAGATTCCCTGGTCGTTTTTCTTTTGTATTGACTCCACATTCCATAAGAAATCTCTCACTTTTGTGACTTCTGTCATAAGAATTTAGACACCCCCCATTAGCTGGTTAATGCACGTTCACTTTGCAAAAGTACCAACTGCTTATGTGGAGCGGTTGGGATGTGTGTGTGAAAGAGTGTGTGCTCAACAAAAGCCTTTTCTCTCTTCATTTCTGCATTCTGGGACTGAGGCCAAGTTGTGATTGTAATAATGTAATCTCTTCTGAATACTTGAAGTGATGGGAAAAAATGAGATTTTGAAAATGAAATAGATTAATCTATACAGCTGGGGGGGGGGGGGGGAAATCATGCATTGTAATTAGCTCTTGAGAGTGATTTTCCTTAAAGTAGTACAACCCAGGTGTGCAAAAGTGTTCCTCTGCTTTGAGAGTCTTGCCTCTCCTTCTGGAGTCCTTGGAAAAGTTAGTGACAAGTTCATTGGGGATGTTTCTGTTGAAGGGATCGAACATATCAAGGCAACTTGATGAGACCTTGTTTTTCAGAGATTCCACTTACAGAGCTATCTAAAAGTTAGGCTCCTCTTCCCTTAAAAATGCCTCAAATATGGAGCAGCTGCTCACTTCAGCATGCAGGAGGATTTTATTTCTTTCTGTGCTCGTGCACACGGGGGAACTGTGATTTATCAAGAAATGTTATTTAACTTTTGTTCAGGATGAGATCAGTCCCTAAAAGGTGTTTGCATTTTATTAACTTGCTGACTGGGGCTGCTAGCTGCTCTGCGTGCATCAGTGCAGAGGAAGAGGGTATCGTGCTTTTTCACTGGCTGGGGCACTGGGCTTGTACTGGAAGGAGGAGGTTGACCCTCTTAACTCACCATTTGCCTGCTCCTACTCTGCCTCCTTGTGAAATGAAAACTGCTCACACTAGACACAGTGGTTGTGCCCATCCTCACAGCCTAGGCTGGAAAAACACAGCCAGGTAATGGCCATCACTTGGCTGATGAACACCGTTCCTTAAACCAAAATAATCCAATGAATTTTGATTGTGCACAAAACTCTTAGAAAACCCTTCTTAGCTGTGAAGCCACCTAATATTCCCCCTTATTTCCTTTTCTTAACCAAGAAGAGGCAGTTTTCTGATGTTATAGCAAATAAAGTGTAGTGACTGGGACTGGAGGAGTACTTGGTTCCTTGACAAAGGTGTTTATTGACTGATTGAGTCTGGTGTTTGCCCAGAGCCTCCCCCTTTTCCCTTATGCCAGGTGCAGAACAAAATCTCCCATCCTGGAGTGCTCAACCTCCTCTTTCATCCCTGATCTACAACTGACTGCGAAGGACATATGATTTTAAGAGAATGTGCTGCTTTACTTCAGTCTGAGTTTTATATCCCAGCTAGGCATATTGACGTTTTTCAAACTTCCTTTTCAATCAGTCACTTTGGCATTGTAATGGCTTGGGCTGCTCTTTTCTGAAGCCTGTTTTAATTCTTTACCTTTGTATTTT
Organism: Loriculus beryllinus; assembly: GCA_039877255.1. Lineage (NCBI taxonomy): Eukaryota > Metazoa > Chordata > Aves > Psittaciformes > Psittacidae > Loriculus > Loriculus beryllinus. The sequence continues at coordinate 18,297 of JBCJKH010033378.1, forward strand.
AGCAGCAAGTTGCCTTGAATTTACAGTTCCTGTGGAATTCCTCTATGAATAGCACCTAGGTTTCCTACTCTGCAGCTGCAAACAAGGTTTAAAAGCTTTTGGGATATCTTGGCAGCTAATAACTCCCAGACTTGAGCATAGTTCATTTTCGAAATGTTTCTCATGCTTCAATCTGGACAGCGTTATGCAGGTCAGGGAATCCTGTCAGACTGGGGGCCAGGGGAGGATGTTCCATCAAAAGCTTTCTTGGCAAATTAAAAAAAGCTAGCAGGACCTTTAGGAATACTGCTTAATCTCCTTTCCATCCCAAATAGGAAAAGCACCTGTAACTGATGCCAAGCACAGGACAAAGTAAATAAAAAAACTCCCCAAGCAAAGACCTCCAACTGGAAATGTTTCCTGAATGATCTCACTGAGAATCCCGTAAGTGGCTGGATCAGTTTTCGGGAAGAGGGAACACAGGCTTCAACTCCATACTGAAAGACAAGAAAAATCTTCAGGAAAACCAAAAAGAGCCAAACCCAGATGCAAGCTGTCAGAGTGCTGGGATTTTTGTCATTCCTTATTGGTACCTCTTGACACACTAAAAGTCATTGGGATACAGCAGGGCTTGAGGTGAGGAAACCCATCTGGAAAGTGACCTGATTTCATCCTGTGCCCGCATCTGGTATAGGCAGAGCAGGAGCAGAGCTTGAAGGCTGAATATTGTCTTTGTAGACCTGGTATCAGCACATGAGGGATGTGGCACGTAGACAGGTTGAGCAGCAGAGTACTTGTTTCGTGTCATTTTGGACTTCACTCTGCTTTGCTGTACAGTACACGTGCTTGCGTTTGTCATGTTGCCACACAGACCTTTAAGGCTTGTGCCGTCACCCAGATTTGAGGCTCCCCTTATTTACAGACTGGCACTGTTAGCAAAAACAAGCTGCCTCATCAAACTCATCACCAAGTTGGGGTTTGCCCTTAACTAGGAGTGGATCTTTGCTTGCATCTGACCTAAAGTCAGATACTGTCTCTCCTTTTTGATGATGTGCCTGCAATTAGTATTTATTCTTGATTTAATCAGAGCATTTCAGCTAATACCTCAATAATTATGATCTTGCTGTCAGGGAGAAAGGAAATTAAAGCTCAGGAGATCACATCAGAACTGTGAATCTGAACTCATTGTAACAGGGATCCTAGGCAGGACTGGTTGTACTGAGCAGGTTTAGAGGTATGATCCAAAGAAAAATGCACAATATTTTTTTGTATATTTGGGCCAAACTGACTCACTAAGAGACACATTTGGATGGGTATTTTCACTCAGCAAAAACACCTGCTCAAAGCTGGATCTTTATTGTCTGGAATTTTTGTGACTCATGGTCTGCTTTACTTCTACTCTTCTGAATTTTATCCCTTCAAAGAGGTTAAACTGGATGTATCTTAAGACTCAAAATCCAGTGGTCTTTGGTTCCAGCTGCACTGAAAATACTGCAAGGCATTTTCTCATTGAGGCTTAGAAATGTGAAACAATTGGATCATGCAGATCAAATGTTTTCAACCTGCAAGTGAATTTAAGAGGCCTCCCTCCTATTTTAATTGCCAGGAAAAAGAGTCTTGAAAGCCTTCTTTTCCATTGCATCACAGGATCTTGAGATAGAAGAGACTGAGACCTGCCAAAATAAATCCTCACTGAAAGCTTGCTTGGAGTTTTAGGAAAGATTTGAAGAATTTATCTGAGCTACATTAGTTTGCCTAATCCTAGTGATAATTTGGCTGAAGATGTTCACTCCTCTTAGATGTACTGCAGGCTGTGTGTTGTAGTACTTGGACACAGACTTAACATGAAGAGAAAGTCTCAGTGAACTTCCATACCACCATCTGAACACCTTCAACTTGCCAGACCGATGCGTTTCATCAAAGTGGACTTTTCTGTCACAATAAGATAGCTGAATATGAGGTATGAGCCTGCACGTGTGTTTAGAAGGGAAAGTAATGCGTATTCCATATGGTAGAAATTGATGTCTGGTAATAGATGTTTCGTATATTCCAAGAACAACATTTGCTCTGAGCGAAAATTCATACTCTTTAACTCTTTTTTAACCTACAGCTTGGTTTTTTATCAAGTTGAGGTCTTAGTTAACTCTGCTTCTGCTTTAGTGGTTCTGCTTTCTTTCAGAGCATCCGTACTGAGTGATACCCTTCCTCCCCAAATGCTATCTGTGGTCTCAGCTTCACACTGCCCTTCATCCCCAGTGCTCCTGCAGGGAGGGCCCTGCAGTGCTGACAGCTTTTAATGAGCTGCAAAAATCCAGGGCAGAGGAGGTTGCTTTCAACCGGGGAGGGTGAGCTTATCTCTTTATTTACAGTCTCAGAAATACTCTTGGGTCCTGGGAGATGAAGGGCCTGTGCCTGTAAATACAAAAGACAATTATATTGGTGTTACTGTCAAGTGAAGATGATTGAAACATGGTGACAGACCCATCCTCTGGCAAAGCTCTGGATGGAGGATGTCCCAGGCTCAGTGTGCTCCAGGACTGTGCCTGTTTCACTGAATGCTTATTTAGAAGAAAGAGGAAAGAGGTTCCAGCATTATTGCATAACTGAGTATTTGGTTTGGAGTTTCATGTTCTGATGCCTCATTAAAAAAGAAAACAAAACACAGTCTTTTTGTTTTAAAACTCTTTATAACAGTTACGAAAACCTAAGTTACTGTACTCTTAAGGAAAAAAAAAAGGGAAATTATTAAACAACTTGTAAGGGTGAATCCTTTTTTCAGGAGAGATGTGATCCTTAAACACTTGGTAAGAATGGCATTAGAAAGTTCTCTGGATAATTTCATCCTGAGACAGCTCAGCAAAAGCAATGCCTCACTCCTTCTGGGCATCTTCAGTAAAATTCACCTCCAAACCATCTTTATACATCGTCTTTAGGAACAGATGTGGAAATGCAGCAGTGTCTGGGCTGGAGGATGAACAGTGTTCAATACGATGTTTGTACTACTCAGTACCGAATTTGTCTGGGCTGGAAATGAGCAAAAATACCATTTTCCGTGCCATCTTCAGTGGCAGCTGGGCTCTGGGTACCAGACCTGGCATAGGAAGGGCCAGTGGAGGTCTTTGCCTGGCAGAACAGTCCTTCAGCTGCTGCACACCACATGAATACATACATGTATGTGTGTTTATGTGTATATATACATCACATACGTTTATGTTCTGGACATAGTTATACTTTTCTGCCTGACATGTTTCCTTTTCTTCCTCACCATATATGACTCTGATCAAGCTGTATAACTTGAAATGGAGGTCTTGTGGGATCTTTTAACTCCAGTGAGGCAATGTGGTTCAGCCTCCCATCAAATAAGGTGACAAAAGTTATATCTGATGAAGACCAGGGGGGTACGTCATCGGTTCAAAACAAGGGAACAAAAACAGAGCGAAGAATTGCAGCCAATGTGCTGGGAAAGACTCCAAGAAAATAGCAAAGCTGCCTCTTTGTGTGGATGAGAAACATTAACTGGACAATGGAGTGAAGAAACACCAACAAAGAAAAGAGAGACCTTCATTTACACAGAGAGACCTTGTCCAGTGTTGACTTCTTCCTCTTTGACTGGTGCATGCCCATTTTGGCTGGTGCCAGAAGAAGGTGCAGAGAAGGTCCTGGGATTTTGTGAGAACCTTGAAGACTGTAGCTCTCTCTGCTTTGTGATACACAAATCACTTATAGCAACAGATTAAGGCTTTCAAGTCTCCTTTTCCACCATTTAATGAGACCCTGGCTGCAGCAAAGAGAGGAGAATCCTGGGCCTCTTCCCATGGATAGTTTGGGTGTTTTGTTGGAACAATATTTGTGATGCACAGACCCAGCTTTTTTTCCCAGGCATGAGGGGAAGAGAAATTTAAGGAGAGAGGAGAAAGGAGACTGCTGGTAAAAAGGAGAAGCCTGTGTATTTTTTGCTTTATGTGCATATCAGCAGCCCACTGTTATACCAGATACAATTGTTGACTTGTCAATTTTCATAAGGCAAAAAGGTGCCTAGAACAATGGACTGGTTCCTTTTAATGGAAGAGTGGTTTGTATAACTGGTAGTAGTAGATATATAAATCTCCAGCAAACTTACATTCACTTTTAGCTGCCTGAGGAAGATATTGTTGGATTAAAGAATTTTTTCCCCAATGACTGTACTTTATCAGAATAAGATCTTTATAAGGGAGAAGACCGTGAAGAGGGTTCCTCATGCTGAGACACATGTGATCAAGCTTTCTGTATGGTTATGGAGAGACATGCTCTTAGCCCAGATCTTTTAACTGACCCTTTTAAAAAGCTTCTTCTACAGCAACTGTCCTAGGCACTGGCACAAATCATGAGCTGCATCCTACCATGAGAAGATCTGGAAACTCGAATGGATGGAGGTTGTGTGTGTTCTTAGGTGGCTGTCATGGGATGGAGAGCAGCAGAGAGTTATTTCATGTTCTCCTGAAGAAGCTAGACAGGACTGCCAGCAGGAAAAGAGGCAACTGCTGGAAAAGTCCTCAAAAGACATCAGCTGGCTTTTGTCCTACCTGGTGTGACCTTCTGCAGTCACTCTTCTACTTTATGCATTGACTTAACCAGTCAGTCCTGTCAGTGCTAGCAGGTTGCATTTTCATATCATTTTTCTCAACCCGTGGGCCTGGTATGAGATGAATATCTGTCTCATGGTGGCACAAAGAAGAGGAGCTTCCAGGACTTTCAGCTTACAGATGCACAGATAAAGATGAGAGGACATCTGGTCTCACCCGCTGTCTGTTGTAAGCTGGCTGCTGTACCAGAGACACAGGCTCTTGGCAGAAGTTTCTAAAGTGGCTTGAAGTGGAGAGGAGGGGAGGGGTGGTGTTCCTGAGGATTATGTGCTCTTACTCTTGAAAAAGCAGAAGGATCCTGGGAAGAAGGATGAGTGAAAGAAGCTGCCAGATGTGAAGAGATGCTCAGCCAAAGGAGAGCTTCCAAAGGCTGAATCTGATTTTTCTAAGAGAAGGCAGGCAGAGGTATTCCCATGCAAAGCTTTCACGTGTATCTCCAGACTGGTCTATCAACACTGCTTGCAATAAGACAAATTTTCAGGCTAGTGGCACCCTCTGCCCCCACAAAATGCACATATCACCCAAAGATAGATGAGTATTGGCTTTTTTCAAGTTCTTGTTATTTAAAGAAGGAATCATCTCAAATAAGGACTAACCTGTAAAGATACTTCAAGATTGTACTGTATGACAAGCACAAATAGAGACTGGCTATCTAAAGTTGATATATCCCCCTGAAGCCCCCAACTCAGAAGTAAAAATATCTCACATGCACAGAATCGCTAGGGTTAAATTCTTTGCTGGTATAAACTGGCAGAAATCCATTGAATTCCCCCATAAATCAATTTAATTAAAAGTGTCTTCTGATGTGTCTTTGTTTAGCAATAATGCTCATTTGAGAAGGTGTTATGGCAGGAAAACAAATCTCTTTACGTTCCCTCCCCTGACCCCTCTGGCTCAATGTTCATGTTTTTAAACAAATATTTGTTTTGTAAAACTGGAGTAATGAATGTATTGTTCACAAAGAACCTTTGTTCTGCCAATAAATTTGCTCAGAAGAATGCTTATCTATGGTTGTGCATTGGAAAGGGAGGAGAGAAGGAGCTGGTGTAATTCACAGGTATAAATTGTCCATTTATATAGTGAAGATGAGTTTACCTGATAAAATAAGACCACCCTCCCTGTAACACTATACCTGAAGCATTAAAACCCCAGTACTTTTCTGAACTTTGGAAATAATGTGATTTATTTAAGAACCCTTTTTGGGTTTAGCTTTTCTACAGATCTGAATATTCCACTGGGAAGAACCCATTAGGCCCAATCCAGCAAAATGCTCCAGAGCAGCAAATCACTTAGCCACATGCTTAACTTTAAGCAAGAGCTTAAGTCTCAGGCATTCAAACCATTTGTGTGTGATTTATTCCTGGCCTTTTGGAGAGCAGGAGGAATGTGACATGGCCAATCCACAGCCGATAAGGAGGCAAAACTGAAGTGACAGACTGAGGTGTTGGGAAACACTTGCTTGACTCTGAACTTGTGTGTTGGCTGGAAAGGGTTCAGATGTTTTCTTGACCTCTGTAGGGAATCCTCATTGGGTTTTTTTCTGCTTTTCATGTGGGCTTTGACCTCTCTTGTGCTCCTAAGCCCCAGGTGCTCTTGCTCAGCACTTGCATCATGACAGCATGCGGGCTTCAGGACTGCTTTAGGAACAAACTGGGACAGATGGAGTCTTCTAGGTTGCTATGATTGTCAAGGATCAGCTCTCAAATAGGTCTCTCTC
>JBCJKH010033385.1:8354-18381 GCA_039877255.1 Loriculus beryllinus
TCATAGAATCATAGAATAGTTTGGGTTGGAAAGGACCTTAAGATCATCTAGTTCCAACCCCTGCCATGGGCAGGGACATCTCACACTAATCATTCATAATGGAACCGAATCAAGTTAAAAAAGAAAAATGGCCCTAAACTCCCTATTTCTTTAAGAAAATTCTCAGTCCTACTAAAACATATCACAGTCTTTCAAGAAAGGTCTGTGCCCTGTCCAATGAAATGGTAATTTTAAAATGCTGACAATTCTGCTTAATTCAGGGCATTCCCCTAAAAATACTGTTTGAGTAGTTTATATTGTTCTACCAGAACCTCTTAGTTCCCAAAATTGTATTTACAATATAGTAATTTCTTTATGCTTGGAAGAATTAGTCTTGATTTATTCTGATTGATTCCAATTCTGCTTTACATCTCATAATGTTAGAAACCAGCCTTTATTATCAGTAATTCTCCTGACAGTGTTGAGCTGATTCTTACTGCTGTTAACAGCCCAATGTGTAGCATGTTAACAGTCCATGGCTTTGCCTTAGGAAAGCCAACTAACAAACTGGTTGTTTATGGCTGGTAATGATTGATTTGTCAGTGATTCTATTGCTTAATTCAACAGCAGCATGAATCAAAGATGACACTTCTTTCTTTATAGGTTGTCACTTAGCCTTTAGTGCCCTTCAGGGTAATGGGTGTTGAAGGGCATTTGTTGTGATGGCCTTTCTCCACATATCCTTCTTACAACGCTGCCATGAACTATTTTTCTGTATGTGGCTACAAACAGAAATAGCTGATGACTGAACTGCACAGAGAAGGAAAAGGCCCCACATATTAACCCTGTCATGATAGCCAGCTTGGATACATCACTACTCATTCTTGGAGCTCAGCCATGGGGCTGAGTTCAACATGATGCCATATGTCAGCTGAGCCAGAATAGCTGTCCATATGGGTGCAGCAAAAAATGAACTAATTCAACCTTCTTCAAGCTACAGCAAAGTGGATTTAAACAAGTCAAATTACTCCATAGTGAAAGGCATACCCATGAGCAGCTCTTGAGGCTCAGCTGATCCATTTAGCCCCAATAATTCAATCAGGCTTCTTAGCAGCCATTTATTTCAAAGTCATTTTACAGAACTTTGGCAGCATAAAGGAACCATAAAACTATGGGTCTGTGCAGTTTCAGTCATTTTAGCCTGCAAGCTGCAGTGCATGCAGCACTGTGCTCAAGTGATGCACAATACCCACCACTAATTCTGATGGTCTGGGGTTTTCATTCTCATGCTGCTCTGCATCCTGGGTTGCATGCTGATAGAGCTGATTTCCTTAAGAAACCGAGGTTAGTGAATACATGTTGCTGTTACTTCTTCATGTAGAAGCATCTGGGCTCACAGAAGAATAAGGAAATATGAAGACTGACAGCCCTCCAATCTTAATTCTCTCCCAAATCTTTTTCTTAGACAAATATCCTCATGTACAAACACAACATTGCTACATGGGTACTGTTCTGTAGAGCAGCCTGAATCCCATACGCCAGAGTGAGGAACTGCCAGGAGCATTTTGGAGCACTAGATCTGTCCACATCTACCCATTAGCCCCATGCAGAGAGTATGCACAAGGTTAAAAGACGAGAACAGACCCAAAGTTTGAAACCTTTGCTTCACTGCTTTCAATAGGCTTTGCCTTCTGGAGAACATTACCCAAGTGTCATGATGAAATGTCATTAAATTTCCTCCAAATGACTGTAGGCAAAGTGGAATGGCTTATTCACCTCTTTGACAAACACACAAAAAAGACATTTATCTCTGATGCAGGTCTATAAAAGACACTGCCACCTACATAGGATCGAAATATAATGTTCAAGTGCTTTTGAAAAACTTGTTTGCTCAAGTCTACAAAAAAAGCTATGCTCTGGTACCATACAAGCCCAGATATGTAGCTGAAAATTCTCTTCACCAAAATAGAGACCACGATACCACCATTTCAGCTAGCCAGATTCACTTTTTGTATTCTCTGCTGTCTCCAAATATATGATTGCAAGATGACTAATAGCACAGTAAAAAAATAAACGAAACCAAATTCTTCATTACCAGGGTACCATAATCACTCATATATCAGCCCAACAAAAATGACAAAAACTAAAAATGCTTCGACTCCTATTACTTCGTAGACCAATTTAACTAAAATGTTCATGAATTAGCCAGGACAAAACTGCTTTGGAGACAGGTTGTTTGTGGAAAAGAATAACTTCTTTCACACATTTTTTTCCAAAAATCCTCATGTGCCTACTTCACAAACTTTCAGACTAGATGCATGCAGAACATTTGTAGAAAAAGATACTTTTAAAAACAAACTTTTAGCAATGATGCCATGTTTACCAGTGCTGGTTGATAACATGACATTACTAGTGAAATCACTATTTTCTGAACAAATATATATCTGGGAATGAAATATTACATTCTCCCAGCTGTTGCTCTGTTTGTGTTTCAGTGACACATGCCTTAGAGAACAAGGTTACACCTTTACAGGCTTCAGAGACATGTGGTGAATTCAAACTTCTCTGTGACCTGTTTCCCAAAGGAATATAACAGTTATAAGCTAGGCACATTCTTACACTTGGAAACATGTCTGTCAGTCAGTTTGGTGAACATATACATCCCTTTGTTTTAAAGAGCAATGTGATAGCTTACAGATTGGTTTTTTTTTTTTTTAATGTGCAATTATAGTGGAAATACTTAGAATTAATTGATACAGACTGATGAAATGTTGTGGTAAAACCAAAGATTAGTGATTTTTCTTTCCTAAACATAATTAAGATTGCTTAAGTTCTGAGAACTGCATTAGAAACCCAATTTCAGGTTTCTTATTAAAATTTTCTAGAATTATGTCTCTGCAGCTGTGCATTTTGGATTGGTACATCTGAGGATTTGGAGAGGGAGAGTGTTCAGGTGCTTCTTTAATGAGCTGTAAGCAAGCATGCACGATGCACAGGCTGGGAATGCCAGGAGAAAAAATGATACCAGACGTGTGCAGTGGCAAAGTCCCATCTTGTTTTCTGCTCCACTTTCAGCTACATCTACTTCATGGTGACATTGCCTAGAGCAACTTTTAAAATTCCCCACCCAAACCCATGCAGTAGTGCAGCTCAGCTCAGTTTTGCAGTGAAGTGAATAATTCACCCTGGTATACACAGCCGTACCAAACAAAAAAGGGTTTTCAAGGCCAGCCCTAACCTGGGACTTATCAAAGTTAGCATCCTGTCTTAGATTACTTTTGAATTACTTTGCGGTGAATTTGTACCAATTTCAGCCTGAGCCAGCAGTAAGACACTGTGTCCAATTTCAGCTGTTTTAGCTTCATGGAAGCCCACCTGACCTGCCTACAGCAAATCCTGCTGGTTTGCTTATGCTTGAAAAACAAAGTGGGATGGCAGTAGTGTGCTTTAAGTTAACTGAGGGAGCCTACATGAAAGCAGAAGCAAAAAGAGAAAAGAAAATACAGTGTATTGGAAATGCATGAACTGGAGGTACCAGGAAATAGAGAAGGGAAGCTGGGGAGCTAGATGGAGAGACAAAAGGCAGAAATCAACAGGAAGGCAACCCAAGGAGAGCGTAACAAGGAACAGACCAGATCTGTTCTGGCAGTAACAGCACACCACTATCTAAGCCATGAAAATAATCCAGGCAAAAATATATGGCAAACACAAAGGGGGGAAATGAGGAAAGCCCAGAGGTCCTACAGCTATTTGGAGGAGAATAAGACAAACGATGAAATTCAGGTCACATGGCAATAGTAGATTGGACCCATAATGCGTTTCATTGTTTTCAGGGCCACAGGAGCACTGATATGCTTTAAATGGCCCGTGGTCAGCTACTGCCATGCCCATGCCCAACCATGGACCGTGGTGCTCCAGACCTGGGCCTGCAGACTGACTTCCCAGCTTGACCTTGTCCTGCCCTATAACCATAGGCTTTTCTGATGGTTTGAACTCTTGGTTAAACCCCACTCATTGACTTGTCTATGCCTGATAATCACCAGACTGTAAATAAGAGCTGTCATTGTCAGCACTCCGCTCACCTATCCCATACCAGGGTGGGATGGGGTCCAGCTGCTGAGCTTCTCATCCTGCCCACCATACTGCACTGGGCTCACCATCCTTTAGGGGGCAGCTGGCCCACACTTCTCCCTGACACTGGGGTAGGAAAGTTCTGGGAGCCATTTACCTCACGCTCACTGGACTTGAGGATTGAAACTGGATGTCTGTTTTGTTCTGGTTGATGTGTCGCTTCTCTTTGCTTTCCTTCCAAGCAAATAGGAGCTATAAGCCTGGACACAAGAGAACAGTGGACAATATAATGCAAAAGCACCTCTCCTGAAGTAAGTACCAAAGCTGGCCCTCAAAAATAGCAGCAGATGGCATATACTTCTGCTACCCATGAGCAAATAGACAGTATTTATCTGAAGACTGTTGAGGCTTTTAAACTTTTTTTCTACAAGTTTCTTTATGTTTCAGTTAAATCTCCTTAAATTTGCAGTTAAGTGTTCTTTAAAGGACATCTTCTAGCTTAATCAGTTAATTTACGGGGACTAGAAATTTTAGGGTTCAGGAATTCAAGAACAATGATCATGGGTGACCTATGTGAAGAACCATCCTTCCAAGCTATGGCTTTCCTTTGGAGCAGTTCTGCAGAAATGGTTTCTATTAAGTCGAAGTAGTACCTGCTACCTATGTCTGGATGCTTGCCTGCATGGAAACTCTGCCTTTCACTGAGCAACAATACATAATAGTGAAAATGAAATAAAGTTTTGCAGCTATTCATTTCACCTTCTCTTTCTCCAGCAGAACCTCTAAAAAGACTGCAACAAAGAAATCATAAATTTGTGAAGTTCAAGGAAGGTGGTGAAGGTTCTGGAGCACAAATCTGATGAGGAACAGCTGAGGGAACTGGGGTGTGTTCAGCCTGGAGAAAAAGAGACTCAGGGGAGACATTATTGCTCTCTACAGCTACCTGAAAAGATATTGAGGGGAAGTGGGTGTCAGTCTCTTCTGCCAAGTAACAAGTGACAGGAGAAGAGGAAATAACTTCAAGTTGCAGCAGGGGAGATTTAGATTCGATACCAGGAAAAAATTCTTCACTGAAAGGGTTTTCAGGCATTCGAACAGGCTACCCAGGAAGTGGTGCAGTCACATGTAGATGTGCCACTTAGGGACATGGTTTACTGGTGGACTTGACAGTGCTCAGTTAATTATTAGACTTGATAAAGGTCTTTTCCAAACAATTCTATGCTGAGTGACCACAGCCACTTCTGTACCATTCAAACGGCCTTTAGCAGACATAAAAAAAGCAGCTTTTCCTTAAATGCTGTGCCACGACACAATTCACTCAAGAAGAACAGATAAAACTGCGTAATTGTGCCCCTTGCTTCCAGAGGCACTTTCTCTGTAACCTTCACCAATGGCTCTAAAAATGGTTTATGGGTGGTACACATGAACACATGTAATCAAAGACTCCTAATAACCTAGTTTGTCCTTTGTAAAAAATAACGCTTCCTTTATTTTCCTTGGTCTTTTAGAAGCCCGAGGCAGCTGCTAAAAGACCAAGCCCTGAGTTCCTAGATAGCCACTGCTTTGTTTTCATAAGGCACAAAACTCCTGGGCTCCAGAAGGGAGAGTTAAGAGCCGTTAGCTGCTTCTCTGCAAAAACCTGGCACAGAAAGCGTTAGAGCTCCAAGTCCTATTGATTTTACCAAGTGACTTGAAACAACAATTAACCTTTCTAAATATGCATCTTACTTCGAAAAAGAACTGAAATGCATTTTAAAGTTTGCTTTTAAAAATTAATGAATCGATGCAATTTTACATCTATTGACCAATTTAAAATGTCAAGGTTGTAGTAGGAAAGAACAATAAAGAGACGCAAATCTTGTTATGCATGGACATGGGCACTGTTTGTTGGACACTTGACTGGGAACACTCAGCTCTCATCTCCAGTCCCTGTATTTTTATCTCCTTTAACTCTCCTTAGTGAACATAGTAGGTGTCATATGCATTTATAACACAATGGAAAGCATCTTGGCTTTATTCAGAAACATGCGTACTTCAGTGTAATTCTAGATATGGAGACAAAATCTGTCACATAACATTTATTATTTAAATAGGGACTCAGAACTTCACTTTCAGTCAGGGATATGAGTAGAGCTACTTAAGGCTGTGGTCTACAAGCTCCTCAGTAAACAAGCCCTATCAGGATTCACTGCTTACTTAGATCTCCTTGAACCAGCTTTCTTATTCCCTAACTACTCAGTGTATCAAAGATTCCTTGCACCTTTTCTTCTTTAGTGTCTCCAAGACAACAAGCACTTTACAGAGATGATAAAACACTACCCACCCCAAAGACACTGTGATATCTGAGCATAAGATAAAGAAAGGAACCGTCACAGCATATTCATGTCTATTTTAATTTTGGTGGGTTTTTTTTCCCCCTCTAATAACATGTAGTTTCTGTCTACAACAGTCCCCTTTGCTGAGACTACCAAACAGCTGAGGCAATTATCTTCAATTAACGTGGTGCAACAAATCTGTTAGGATTTTAACCACCTAGACAGAATGGCTTAACCAAAATACCTAGATTACTAGAGGATAGAAGCATACCTTGATGTGTGCAAATTTGGTGTTGGCAAATAGCCATGTTTTAAGGCTTCAAATTAGCTAAATTACAGTTCACTTCAGTAGTAGTTTGCTTAACTGAAAGTACAGAAACTACCAGTATAGTGGTAGTTTGCTTAATTGAAAGTAAAGACTGAAATTCTCAGTAAAGCCCAGAGTTCTCAGGGTCTCAGGACTACTCCACTGTGTTTGTGTTGGCTCCTGGTTAAAGTTGATAGGGAAAAGAAGGAGGAAAGAAAAAGGCCCCAAAATCCTCATTGTATTGTAATGAATAATAACCACATTGGTCTTGATGAAATCACCACTTCAGATATCTATATTCTTTGAATTGAAATTAAAGAAGAATTATCAGGATCCAGTCAAACTACCAATAAGCTGGTGAAATGATCTCCAGAAATTCAGCAGGATGCTGACAAAAGCAAAGCAGCTTCCAAAGGGATTTTGTGAAGAGCCTCAAACCTCCTCTCTTGCTCTGGTGACACTCCACATCTGTCCTCTGAAAAGATTTCCATCGCCCTCTGATTCCCTTCTTATCTCCACATATTTAATCTTTCCCTTAGCTGTTTTCTCCCCTACCCCAGGAGCTGCAAGGGACATCCCTGCTCCGTCTCACACCTGCCTAGTGACCTGGTGAGCCTTGCTTGAGAAGGAACTCAGCACCTTCATACAGCAAAACCCTTTTAGAGATACAGGAAACGGCACAGTTTTTTCTTCCATAGGCATAACACATTAGCCACATGCAAATGGATTTTCCTGGAGACCATAAACCCAGATCTCTAAGAGAGGACCTGCCAAACTTGAATTCCCTCTTGAAGGCATGAAATGGTTAGTTATTTCAAACAAATTTTTTGCTCAGTATAAGCTGCACTGTTGTTTTAAGAGAGACTGAACAAATCTTTTCATCTAGGCTCATTCCTGGGCCCCAGAAATTACAGAAGGATGTCCAGCAGCAGCAGCACTGGCCAGAAGCGCTCTGCTTCTACCTGGTGAGCTCCACAACATGTGCAGGATACAGTGCAGAGGATAAAGCCTCCACACACTGCTTCCTAAAGAAATATCTGATTACCTTAAAATGAGGAAATTAAAAACTTCTGCTTCAAAATGGGGAAAAAAAGGCTGCATGCATCTTAATAACAGGCTAAAGAGGCTTACAATAAGCTCATACTAAACACTGATGAAGGAAAAGCCTTAGAAGAAAAGGAAGACTGAATTTTAAATACATTAAGGTGATAAAAATGATCTGCATTCACTTGTCCTATAGATTAGTTCTCTGACTACTCTTTTTTTTTTATTTCCTGGAGGGCCTTTTAATTATGCATAGGTATCGCATCAAATACAGATGAAGAAGGTCAGAACAATTAGTATAAAACAAACACTTCAGCATTATGCACCATAATGATTATTTTTGCAACAATCAGTTAGCAAGCTCCAAGAATGTTTGATGCATTTTAAACTAAGTAATTATCAGATTTTCCAAATAATCATAACAACAATTCAGCAAATCACCAAGCTAAGCTGCCTGTGTAAGGCCACATTCTGCTAACTAGCTGGTCCTGTTGCATCAAGTTTGCTTCACACGCTGGCCTCAGAGAATAAGCCACAATTTGGCACAAATCATGCTCACAAAGGGGATGTATAAGGATAAAGTAAATTGGTACTAATGTATATATTTAGTTTATTCTTGCTGCCATTCTCCAGTCTTTATGAGACATCTCAAGTCCAAAACCTTCATATTTTCATGTTTTTTGTTGCATTGCAGCTGTTCATATAAATCTGGCATGGGAAGATTCTGATCCTGGAGGATTTTCTAATACTGGAGGCAGAAAGCCACCCATTTCCATGCCACACACAAGGTTTGGCTCAGCCCCAGCTCTCTGCAGTGCTGAGGATCCTGTCTGCTCTCAGCTGTGGTCACAGTGAACAATAATCAAGTGCAAATATTAAAGTTGGCATGTTCTTATTTTGCCATCAATTTCTACTATCATGTCTAGGTAAAGTTGCTGCAAACTCATATTTCTTCTTGTGGGAATTTAGGCCTTTCGAAGACTCTGTTGCCTACCTGCATAGATGATTTGAGATCTCTTTCACCACCCCTGCCTGCCTTCATCCCATGCACTCTGTAGCACCAAGTAAGGCAGTTAAACAAGTAACAGCAAGAAGCAAAAATGCGAAGCAGAACCAGAAAAGAGATAAAACCTTATGTTTCAAGCTTTAACCTAAGTCTTCAACAACTTCAACAACAATGCTGAGCATTGCTGGAGACAGGAGACCCTCAGCCTGGGATAAGGAGAACTATATTCTTAAAGGGCTTGTCAGTGTGTAGGCTGTTAAATTTTAGTTCACTTTTAAGGAACGGTGATGGTTGTTTTGCTTCTAGCTGCCTGACTACCATGCTGTCTAGCACAGCTAACACAATACCAGTCCTTATCCCAGTTGTTGTCCATGCATCATACTCAAAGCTCTGCATTTGACACCACAATGCTGCAGAGGCAGCTTCTCGTTCATGGGATGTGCTTAGCAGATTGGTGGTGGTAAGTAGGAAAAGCATATGGAGCATATGTAGAGCTCTCATGCAAAAATCCCAGACAAGGCCTGAAGGACCATGATACTTCCTCAGCTGCCAGTTAAGTGGCTTTTCCTAATGACACACAAAACCACCTTGATCTCCAACCACAACCATTACCTCTGCCTGACCCTCACAGTGCTGCCGGTGATATACTCAATGCTTGGGCATGTATAAAAATCATTTCCCTGCAGGAAACACAGTATGTTTAATGTCTAATCTTTTGTGTGGTGTACTTGAGCTGGGCACATGTGGGATCCATCACTGGTGTTGTGAGGTCAGTGGGTGCACATGAGTTGCTGAACATTAGAAGAAACAAGAAAACTTGTCAGGAAGGCAACATCCCCCTGGTATGATGGCTTTTACTCCCCACTCACCTACCGTGCACACAGAACATTTTGAATAACTGAGAAAACAATGGAAGATGTCTCTGTGATTCAAAGTAAATGGGTATTTGTATGTTATTAGTGTTATAGGAATGACCTTTTTGTACAGCAATGTTAAGAGCAGATTGTGCTTTTAGGTTCTACCCCAAAGCATACTGGGAGTTAATGGGAGCCTGCCCATTAGCTGTAACAGACTGTGCTGGGCTTTCACAAACGAGACTGTGCACTGAAAATGTGAGGAGGACAAGGGATGGAGGCAGACTAGGTGGGAGAAGGAGGGAGGACACATGTAGATGCTCCCCAGACACAGGCCCATACCTGTGTGCACAGTCACACCCAGCAGTCACCAGAAAAGCTGCTGCTTCTATTGGCTGGTTTTGGAAACGGCCAATACAATGGCTCATGCCGTTGCTGAATGTTTGGAAAG
>JBCJKH010033385.1:18481-30612 GCA_039877255.1 Loriculus beryllinus
CTGAATGTTTGGAAAGCTGCAGTTACTGTTGCCCACATGTATGTTCCAGTTACCTATTTGGGAACTGCCTCCTATGAGTTTTTATAGTTCTTACATTCTTGGAAAAGTTTGGAATTAAGTTATTATTGATTTATGTTACATAAATAGCAAGTCCAGCGGAAATGTAAATAATTTTTCAAATGGATGTTGTAAACCTCTTTGATTAAGTCCACAGATAAATTTTGGTCATTAGCCTTTCTCTCAAATTTCATTAACTATACACCAAAACAGTGACAGCTTTCTTAAAGAGAATAAAGCAGCTGTCTACTCCTCTGCACAGTGCTGAAGAGATAACCAGACACAAATCCTTCTCCCATGCTTCAGGAGGAAGAGCAAACCATTACATGCAATATCTAGTCAAGAGTAAATTATTTAGGATCTCCTTTACTGCTCTTTACTATCACGAAGAAGATGCCTATGAAGTACTTCAGGAATCAGCTTGGAGGGTGACATGGCAGCTCACAAACTACCCTTGTGGAGAATAAGTCATTCCCAAAGTGTGGACACTCTACACGTTTCATAAATGGTCTTTCCCCTTGCTCTGATTCCCTTCTGACACAAAACTGACCCCTAAACTTTAATTGGTAGAACTTCAGTCACCCACATCACACCTGCCTGGATGACTTGACACAGCAAGCCATGTAACAAGCAGATTTTTACTAACACAAATAATGCCTATAGCACAATCCATCAGCTATGCAGGCTGGTAATGATTCTGACCTCAATGAGAATTCATTACTTTTTGCCCTAAAACATTTAGTGGCTCTAAGTCTCACAGAGACAATGTCTTACAGAAGTGCAGCCCTTCAAGATTAGGAACTGAACAATATACCTGTTCCTCTACAAATCTGTGTTTGTAGAGGTAGATTATGTGTATATTTATAACCAAATCAAGAAAGGAATTCATGGACCTGTTACGTGAGAGCCATCACCACAAGCTACATCTGTAAACGTAAATGCTGTGCTCATTGCTTTGGAAGATGAATTTTATAGACAAGCTCACTGGGTTAATGCCTAGATCATGTTCTTTTCCTGATATCCTTGGCATGTTTTCTGTTTCCAGACCTCAGCCATCTCACTGTTTTGCATGTTTTTGAAATACAGTAATGGGAACACTGAAAGGAAAGGTGAGCAGAGGACACTGACAGCTACTGAACTGTGCAGTGAGAAAGTGATCAATCCAGGTTTCATCCACTTAATTTTCAGCCAACGTAACAAGCCCCTTTGTTTTACTGTTCTTTTAAGCCTTGTTGTCAAGGATACAATGTTATCCTCTATGTCAGAAGATGAATCTGTTATGAAGAACTACTTTTCATTGCATTTACTCAATCAAACTTGACATGAAGGCAGCATCTGTCCAATAATTTTTTACTTAAGTCATTATTTATAATATCCAGCTCCACAAAAAAAATCATAAATCTTTCTAAAAGCCAGCTAGAGTGGCACTGAATGCACTTATTTTTTATCTAAGAAATGTCAGAAGGAAGGGTTCTGTAGTGGACATGCACATTCTTTTATGATTGAGGTGAAGGGTTCAAATGCAGCATCGACGACAACAGCAAGAATAAGTCTGATGATCTACATGCACAGGATTACCATAAATGTGGCTACTGAAGCTTACAGTGAATGGTCATACCCAGCCTGTACGTAGCACTTAAGTCATGCACACTGCATATCCAAACCCAAACACTCCCCTTCCATCAGCCACATCTTATAATGAAGTACATTACACAGCATATCTTCCCAAATTTATGTGCGTTATTACAAGCTGCTTCTGCTTAAAAGAACCAAACAGCTCTGTCTATGATCTCTACCCTGCACAACGTACTAAACATGTATCAGCTATACACAGAGCAGGGCTATAATCTTGCCATCATTCAGTGATCATTTGTTTGAAAACAAAAATATTAGCCTTACATTTCCTGCTCTTTTTTGAAGCACAAACTGGGATCTAAGAAGAGGTTTTATGGCAAATATGTGGCTTGGGCAGCATTTAACCCTCTTGCTCTCACGAGTGCTGACGCAGGAAGGCTGATACACTGTTAGGATCATACATGGAAGACACAGATACACTGAATGCTTTTTACCACAAAACCATGTTTTTTGAGGCAGCCTCTCCACACCAGCAATGACTGAGATCTTTCAATTCTTAAGCAGCTCAGAAAAGCACTGACAGTAGAATTTATCAAAAATACATATTGCTAGCCAAACCTGATTTTTTTTTTCAATAATCTTATCAAAGCAGATTCAAGGAATCTGTATTATATTTGGACTGAAGTGGCAGATACTGTCTCAGAGAAATTCTACCTTGAAAACTCATTAAATAGGCTTAAATAGAAGAACTTTGATGTGGGCTGGAAATTAATTGAAGGCAGCATACAAAAGGTAATGATGAATATAAATGTTCTGAGTTGTTGGCAATATCTAATAGGGTGAGATTTTTATCTACTGTGAATGGGGAAATATTACAGAGAAACATTAAAACCCATGTGATTTCAATTAAGAAAAAAATCAGGTTAATACACATATAGGTTTGGAAGGAAAAATGTTCAGCACAAGAGTGAATTTTTAGAGTAGAAAGATGCTTACCATGAGCAGCCGGGATACAGCAGCAGATGTTCAGATTGAGCACTGACCACTCATGGCTCCCATCTTCCCTTCATCTGTGGCAGTGTTCTGCACACACCACTGAAAACAAAGCTGCTGAGAACTTTGGTGGGCCTTTGAGATGCCATAACACTGAGTCCGCACTGCAATCTGAAGAAGTGAAAATGCCAGGTGAAACTTCAGTCTGCAGATGGGGATGTAACTCACAGTAGGGGCTCAGAGATATAACTCCATCTTTCTTTTAAATGCAATGCACCTGATTGGATTATGAATATATATACAAATAGATGTTCTTCATTATAGAAGCTATAGTCAATTATTTCCCCTTCTTCAGAAGCTATTAAAGAAAACCACAACTGAAACCATTTCTGCTTCACCGAAGGGTGTTTTTTTCCTGTTACGTGACTCCATATTGTCAAGTGCACACATATAATTTTCCATTTAATGAATTCCAGGACATTATGGTAAGAGAAGTTCCATTTTACTATTTTGCCTTGAAAACTCAGGCCAGTGCAGACCTAAGTACAAAAACCTTTATCCCTTAAAGGTAAGGACTGCAAGCCACTTGAAAACTTATCTTGGAAGATCTGGTAACACCAATTGCCCTGGAGGGCCAGATGATTGCTGAGAACATGCAAAGGTAATGTCAGTCTCAAGCAGCAATTCATTGTGCAGAATGCAGGCAATCCTATGAATCAGTAGGCAGAGATATACCTGACCTTGCCAGGACAACAGCTCTTGGTTGAACTCTGCTGTGACGCCTCATATACCCCAATCTTCAATTTTATATAAAGTAAATGGCAAAGAACTCCCACACCTGTCACTGCAAGTCTTAGGATTGGTTTGCTTGAGTAAGTGTAGCACAGGAGTCTTGGGGTTGCATTCAGCAGCACATCACCATACTATCCGTAATAGTATGGACCATCTCTGGGGAGATGCTTGGACTGAGTACATAATGGATGGACAAAGGAACACAATTTGCACAACGTTTTCCATTTAGAAATGTTCTTAGATCAACTGAGCTGTCCTTGGATTACATTGATAAAACAATTGGCCAAGTGTTACCCTTGAAGTACACACTCACAATGTCTGTTTGGGCAGAAAGACTTTCTTACACTTACGGTGGTGGAATAGCTAAACTGTTTTCTGCCCTAAAACAAGCACACACTTTATGGAAGGATACAAAACCCACTATGGCCAGAGATGTATGTAATGGAGACAGACAGGAGACACTTGTATTCATTTTGAAGTTGTTCCAGTAAATTGGAAAAGCAGTTTAGGTAATAATTAAAGATTAGAACAGTCTCCTTGGCAGAAGATGAGGGAAATAACACAGTACCACAGGTCTCATCAGTTCTCCAAACTGATGAGACTCTTCTTTGCGCCAAGATTTGTAAAGAGAAAGCATTTAGGAGTTTAGCAATCTGCAGCTGGGGAAAAAAAAAAATTGCATCTTTTAGGTTATGCTGGTAACTACTATGGCTGAGAAGAAGTGTATTCTAGTGGTGTGTGTCACAGTCAATGATCACTTACGCATGGTAAAAAATTTCAGTGACCTGTCAGTCAAACACAGAAGGTCAGGCAGCTGGAAGCTTAGAAATAATTTTCTAGAGCTTCCTGAAAAGCTCAGAAAAATATAAAAGGAAAAAACAAAACAAAACCCAAACCGCTTGTTTTTGCCTGAACCCAAAAATAACCTAGGTCTCCTGGAACTCTCCAGATCAAGGACAAGGTCCTCAACAGACAGGTGGAAATGCATTCCCTGAATCTGCTGGGATATTAAATACTGAAGGTGTCAAGGGAAGAGTGGGAGCCTCCAGCGCAGCCCTGTGAGGCACAGTTCTAGCAGGTTTGCTGCAGTGCTTTTTGCTGGATTGTGCACTTGAAAACCTGGTGTTTTGCATATCTCCATTTGCTAATTCCCCACATGGTGGTATTTCAGCCTGCTTTGGCACACCTCTGGCATTTAATGTCTTTAAATATTGACAGATGGATCGTTGTCTCCTGTTACTCAGTGAAAGCTGGGTGCATAATGCTAAGCTGATTAAAAGAAAGGGAATCACCAGTTAAATCCATTCCTTCCTGACTTCTAAATGTGGATGTACCTTCTCATTGCTTAAGGGATATATTTTTGTAAAAGATCTGGCTCCTGAAATAGCAGTACAAACTCCCCGGATACTCTTGCAAGAAGCAGACTTTCTTCTTATCCCGCTCAAAGGGTTTTCCCTCTCCTTAGCCTGCTGTGTAAAAAGAGCAGTTTTTTTGTCTCACCTTGCAAAAGAAAGAATCAATTTTGTTCTTTTATTAGAGAGAAAGAAGAAAAAAAAAAAAAAAAAGAAGAAGAAGAATCAAGAAAACCTGCTACTTAAAGAGAGAATTGTTTAGCACCTCAAGGTCCAAACCTACAGCAAGCCACGTTGTCCAAACCATTGCTTCTACCCAGACTGGCTATTGATCTGAAGAGACTAAAGTGAAATTCAGGCGCTAAGAAATAAAGAGGCTGTTTGAGCCTCACCCAGCAGGTAAGTGGCAAAGCCAAGAGGAGCAGTAAGTGCTTCTGCCTCTGTCATGTCCTGCCTTGTTCCCTCTGGCCAGATGAAAAGGGTATTTAATCAGGGTTTCAAGAAGCTTTTATTTTTATGCCTCAGAAAACACTGATCAGTTGTAGGGTTATGAGCCAAGAAGTGCCACTGAAATGAGATCCTGGCCTCAGAGTGGGAGACACAATGGGAACTACTCATTTTGTTTTCCTATTCACATGTCAATATTATGCCTGCAGCTGATCATAAGATTCTGCTCTAATCAAATGCATTTTCAGTGTAAACACACATTAAACTGGAATTTTACATCTGCTGATCTCTGAGGTGGGGTCTATTAGGCAAAAAGTGTCTGTGCCTGATGTCACCTCCACTCCATGAGCAAATGCCTTTTCACAGACATAATACGTTCTTAACTGCAGGGTTGCTCCATTGTTAATTGACCCTATAAAAATGATCAAGCAGAAGTCTCCACTTTTCTTTAAATTGGAAGCTTACCGTGTGCAGGTAAGCAAAGATAGGAGACTAGTCAAGGGAAACCAGAATTAATAATTCTTCTAAGAACTTACAGGCATGAATATGTATGATACATTATAGATCTGACTGACAAATGGCCCGTAAGTCATCAGAAGTAATGGTTTACACTAAGTAATGGAGGTTCTGTTTTCAAGATGAAACATTAGTCACTTAAATGCCTTCCACATCACACTGCAAAAAATCCTTTTGGCTATTTAACTTAAATACTGTTTTCTTTATAAGAATTTATAAAAAAAAAAAAAAAAAAAAAAAAAAAAAAAGACTGTTCCTAGTTTAAATATGACACCGCATTTGTCAACATAAATACTCCTGCCCCTATTTCCCTGCATCACCTTTGGCTTTGCTGTCATTGTTTTGTCAGTGTTCAGCAATTATTTATTCAATATTCTGCTTTGTCAGATCTCTGGGTGGTTATGGACCTGCAGAAGATGAACAATGGCATTACCTGTTACATTATATACATTTAAGAAGTTGCAGGCTTTTCCACCCATATTCAGGCACATTCACATTGCATCTTTCTGCAATGGCTGCAACAGCCTGAGACTTTGCAAAACAACAACTTGAACCAGGTAATCAATAGAAGAGATGATTCCTTCAGATTTGTTAGGCATTGGTGAATGATCCTGTCCAGACTTGCTTCTTCTGATAAAGAAGTATATTGGAATTACAACATCCACACAAAATCTTTATGAATATGATGCATTTTCTGTGTTCCCTCCGTCTGGAAAGTGATGACTGTTCCACGCAGCTTTCCTAAACAATTCAAGTTTTGGCATTTTAATTTAATGTTTATCTATTTGATGGTTAACTTGACATAGAGCTATCCACATAACTATGCCTACCTGCCATCCATTACCAGTGCTTCAGGGCAAATACCACTCTCCTCTTGAGCTCTCAGAGTGGGATGAAAACAGGAAAAACCTGGGGTGTCTCCTGCCTTCTCCAAGTTCCATACTTCCAAGCTTCTCATGAATCCTTCCCTTCTAAACTGGTATGATTAGGCTAGAAGGTACAAAAAAGGCCCTGTGTCATTGCTACTGTCCATTAAGTAAAACTGATTTTGCTAAGGAATTCACCAAAACTCAAAGAAAATTTCACCAGAGGTCAGTTTTTCTTTTCAGGTTTATAAAGCAGCACTGGAAAATCAACCACATAATGGTTTATGCTGCATTGTATTGCATTTGCTATTTGATGGTCTGGTAACACTTTAATAGTCTTGAATGAACATTTAATTTAGATTTAATAGGGCAGCTTCTCTGTTGTAATTAAATATCAATTGATTGTTAAAAGAGCACTTGTAGATTTAATATATAAGAGATGAACCTGGGTTGCTATATAATTAACTCAGAACATAACAATAAAAGTGCAATTAAATTTCTAGAACACAGAACTTGTAAAAAAGTTTATCAAGTTGGTGGACATGAGAGGAATTAAATAAAAATTGTGTTTAAACTTGTGTTTAATAATGATCCTACAATCTATTAATTAGTTTGGTTAACTATTGATGATTTTGACCTTTGATGTAGACATTCCTTTGAGATGGAAATCAAACCATGAAAGTGACTGGTCCCACTAGGCATGCATGGCACCAAGAGACAGCTTTCTTCAAACAGGTATAAAAGAAATGTCAGGCATCTAGTGGAATTTTTATGGTTTTTCTGCATTAATAGTGTTTATAAAAAACCAGCCTTTTAAATATTAAATTCACCATAATTTACAAATCATAGAATGGTTTGGACTGGAAGGAACCTCGAAAATCATCTAGTGTCCCTGCAACTCCATTTATTAATTACCAAATAAGTAATTAATTCCCACTCTATTTTTCTTATTTTGCTTTTGCCATTACTGCTGCAGATAATTTTTTTTAATAGGGTCAGTCACCTAAAAATGGAACTGCCAGAAAAACCCCAGACAGAAAAATGGTGTTGGCTATCAATCATGAAAAAACAAAAACAAAAATAATGCAAGTATCTTAGAAATTAATTCCAAAGCATTTTTACAGGCTGGTATTGCTCTGAGCTTACATTACATATGTAAGGCTCCTCACTACTAAATTAAGATATTTTCTCATTTCAAGATATCACCAAGATTGTCTTTGCAACTGTGCCACCCACATGCATCTTGCAATATGCCTGTAAATCAGTGACCATGCCTGCAGGACGCTTTCTTCCCCACAACATATGCTGCCCATTAAAACCAAACAATAACACAGCAGAACATTCGTAACTTCTGTTGTGCCCAGACCCTTGGCCCAGACAGCCCAACCCAATGCTTACCAGTTTCAATCATTTTTCTTCCATTTAGATTTAAGGATGCAAAGTTTTCTCAATAAATGCCATTTAAAATAAAGCAGCTGCTATTCCATATGGAGATGTTGAGGTGCATGCAGCAGCTATCTGGTTTCGTGACAACAAATCCTAAATTTGAGTGAATTGAAATACGATTTTGTTGTTGGCTTGCTTTTTTTTTTTTTTTTCCTCTATTCTCCCTGTCAAAATCATTCTAGGTGTTTGACAAAAAAATAGTAAAACCAGGATTGATTTTTAAGTGAACTCTTTCCTGGATAAGCCCACAAAGGGTAAATTATGCAATGAAAATAGAATTGTTAACAGTAGGAAAGTCTTGAAGGGTGCTGTGCATTGTGCAAAGGATGGAGGAAGAAGGAAGAAAAGAGATAGATGCTCAGGCCAGTGCAATGCTCAAATAGAAAGACTTTAATGATGGCTCTTGTCACACAGTCCCTTCAGGTGCCATGACTTTGGGAAGAAGGGTTGAACTTCCCTTTAGCTCACATTTTTTCCACTGAACATGACAGAAGCACAGGTTAAGAAATTCCTCCAGTGACAGGACTGCTGAACAGTGGTAAGCGCAGACAGGACAGTCTCTTCAATCACACTGTTTGCTTTTGTCTAGATAGTGTTTTCAGATGAGTCCAAGTAAAAATGAAGTAGAACCTGATAATTTTCTCGCAGTGCCATACCCAGGCCAGAGAGCTTGGGTTTTATTTATGTTTTAGAGGCATAACAAGCCCACAATTACAGCACACTAGAGCATGCTTGGAGGACGTGGATAGAAGTAGGCTTACCCACAGACTGACTTTTATTAAAGCTTGAATGGCCAGCAGCCAGTAAGCAAATATTGCTACCTAAGAGACGATGGCACAATTCAGACCACAGTGAAAAAAGTGGAACAAACTCATCACCGTACAAGGTCTGCCAGCTCTGGCAGCTCTTACTCCTCTGCATCTGTGTGTTCCCGGTGCAAACTTACCTTTAGGAGTATTTGCATGGCTGAGACATTTGAGAAGAATCGAGCACAGCAGAAGACACAATAAACGTTGGTAAATCAGAGGCTGCTTGCAGACACTGCAGTGCTGGTTTGCTTGATTTGCAGTGCAGTGCACTTCACTGCATGTGTGCCTGTGCATGCACATCCACCTTCTGTGCACCCCTCTGCCTGCTGGCCTCCCCAGTGTCTTATGTGGGTGAGGACCAAGCCATCAACCTCTTCTGTTCATTACCATTAACCGGCCATCAGGCAGGCAAGAGATGCATGTCTGACTAAAACACCCCTGCTAAAAATACTACATTCCAGAGGTCCCTTCCAAGCCTAACAATTTTGTGATTCTGTGTTATTTCAAACTAAAAACACTGGCAAAAATCCTACTGGATGCCAGCAACCCACACTTTCACAAACCTGAAAAATGCAGCAGATTTAAAAACAAGGAAAACAAAACAGAACTGCAATTTAACCAATAATCAAAGAAAGGTACAAAGCAAAAGGTTAATACACATGTTACAAGATTTGTAATGCAAGTGGATGATAATAAACACTGAAAGAATCAATGAAGTAACCAGTGGGGTCACAGGCATCAAGAGCATGCTCTTAAAAACAAATTCTTAAAATAAGAACTTGTAAGGAAGGCACATACTCAGCGCCTTGGGTAGTACAACCAAATATGAATTCATAAAAGGAAGACATGCTTCTTAATTCTTTGTGTGATGTTTACAATAGAGCACTAAAAGATACCTTCATCCTCCCTGACTGTGAACAAAACAGAATTTAATGACCTGTAATTAAAGATGTAAAGCAGCATGTGAAAATATGCAGCAGTTTCAAATCAACAGGCCCAGACAACTAGCTGGGAAGCTCTCTTACAGGGTTTTTTTATCAAACCCAAGGAAATCCTCAAGTACAAAGTGTTCTCAATGTTACTGTAGGGCTGCAAGTAGTAAAAGTGGTGGCTAGGGAACTAGAAATTGTTCATCCTTATGCAAAATCTGGAACATTTAACTTTTAACTGGCAACACACATTCAAGCATCATCAGTGCCAGTCAGCAGTCAAAACAGAATAATTGATGTTTCCCTAGCAAGTTGGCCCTGTGAAAACAACCAGTTCTCTTTTTGGAAAGGTGCATAGCAGTTTTATAAAGTCAGTGAGTCAGTGAAGGCCACTTGGGCTTCTTATATCTGAGTCAGTGAAGGCCACTTGGGCTTCTCTGAGGTACTTGATGGAAAATGAAAATTTGCATCTGGAGGATTGAAAAGGATCTGTTCCCAGTTTCTAAAACTTGCACAGAAGATCTCCTAGTGTATAGGTACAGGCAAGCTACCAGTGTAGCTCTCATCATGTCTTCCTAGCATAAAATCCAACTGTAAACTGTAGTGATTGAGCAGGTGGCCCACCTTCTTCTTTCAGAAAGCCTCTACTGAGGGGCATGTTTCCAGTCACTGTCAAAAATTCTACAGTGTTTTTGACAGAGATATAGGAAATGACCCAAAGCTTCCTATAGGACACTGTGCAACGAAAATAGTACTTCTTCAATTGCTACTACAATTTCCACAGAAAAAAATCTTTTTATGTCAACTTGCCACTTTTCTAGTGAAGCAAAATTGACAGTCTCCTGACTGAAAACTTCTTTTCCTCTGTTGGTTGTTGTTGTTTTCTTCTGTGGATATAAATTGCACTGTTTCAGACCTGCGCTAGCTTCACATAACTCCTTGAATGGCTTTTGACAACAGAACATAGAATGAGCAAAATGCACAACATCTCCCCTTCCCATACCACAGCAGGCACTCAAAATGAAAACAAAACTCAGTGTATCAAAAATGTAAAATAGGGGCATATTGAGCTGGCTGTACTAGCTATGCCCCTGCCACAGATTCCTCCCAGCTTATTTCTAGAGGATATCCTGCTCTTTAGCAACACAGAATGGCTTAATCAAATGAAGAGTTTGTCCAAAATACTGGAAGTGAGCTATACGTAGGTAGCAAACAATCATTAAAGATCATGCTCAGATCAGCATGTTGACTGGAATTTAAATAAAAAAAAAAAAATGGGTTTTTTCCTGACTATAGGGAAAATGTTATTTAAAAAAACAAGACAACAAAAAAAGCCCAAAACAAACAAAAAAACCCTATAGAAGTGATTCTCATTCCTCAAAAGCCTTTGCCAGAAGACGGTACCACTACATCAAACATTGATGTCCAACCCAAACATTAATAGACAGTCATTCCAGGATAAATCATCTTATAAAAAGTGTTTAGAAATGCACTACACAAAAATGTAGCAATGACAAAGCACTAAAGGAAATTGCAGAACCTGCCAACACACCAAGGAAAATTATTTATTTTGCATGAAAAATGTGTTGGTTTGCTATTTAATTTGATGTTCTCTGTCATTAACAAAGGTGTCCTTGGATATCCATATGCATAGGAACACTCCGCCTACTGTTGATTCTGAGACATGCATCATTTTGCCTTTCTAGCTAGACCGGTCTTTGCAAACCTCAGCTTTCATTGCTTTCATTGACCTGCTTGTATTATTCAAATGCGAAGAGCAAAGAGATAGTTTAATATTGCTGCATAATTTGCAGTGTCAGAGTGCAAAAACTATGGTACTGTTATAACACTCTAGGAATGCAGCTATAATGGAAAAATAATAACCCACTAAGCTCAAGAAATAGGCACATTCAGATGTTTATGAATATTGTCAACTTCTAAAAGCCAGCATCTGAACATAAGCAACAAAAGATCCATGTATTCTTTTCAGTTACCTTAATGTTATTTTAGATGCCTGTGATTTTTCTCCCCACACATGTTCCCAGCATCTTTTTGCAGGCTCACATTATACATTAAGATTTCACTAAAAATATAAAAAAACAAGGTCTGAACTTGAGGGATAAAGATGTAAAAAAGGGTGAAAAAGTGAATGTAAATGTACCCTTTTCTGCTAATCTGCTGCCAAACTACAAATTTAAAGGGGTATAGTTCAAAATTGTGGAAAAAATTTAGTTTTAATAGAACTAAGTATCTGTCTCTGATCCTTCAGAAAATACATTCCTTAATACAAATGGAGAAAATAAGTATTTCCTGTGTAATGGAACTGTTCAAAATACACCATTCATAATT
>JBCJKH010033387.1:4548-18524 GCA_039877255.1 Loriculus beryllinus
TAATTACATATGTTTTATTAGTAGGGGCTTTTTTTCTGGTCAAAAGAAACCCCAAACTGTGACAGCCTCAGACCAGAATCTGCTAGCTCTCTCTCCTGCACACCCACACCCTCAAATGCATTTAAAAGTGACACTGCAGCCATAAGGGCTAAAAACATAAAGATACTACCAAACTTTTGAATGATCAGTCTGAAAAGAGCTTTCTAGGATGGCATATTTTCCAGAAAAGTGCAACAAAATGTGGGGTAATAAGCAGGGAAAAGTTTACTTAGTAACCTACATTATTATCTGACTTAATTCTTTCTCTTTTTTCCATATTCTTCATATCACAGGCAAGCTTGGGAACGGGCTACAAATATAAGTTAATGTGAATTCCGGAATAGCAGCATATCAGCACATCACAAAGAAAACCTACCTAATGTAGCTATTATAACTTAAGTTGATACATATTTTAGACATGCTTAAACAGAAAATCAGATTATTAATTAAACAGTGAGGTTATATCTAAAAGTGCTTTTTTTTTTTTTCTTTTCTTTGAGAGAGAGCAAATGAAAGCTATTTGGCTAATCAACCAAACTGAATACCCTTTACATAATGCACACATTTGTTTTTAATTTTATTAAAGAAAAAGATTATAAAAGAGTATATCTGAGAAAAAGGTATTTTCTCTTTCCTGTGAGATGAAGTCTGACACAAGGAATGGATGGCATATTCATAAGGCAACCAAGCAGAAAAGATTAAAAAGCATACCTTTGATAAGGTACCTTTACGTACCTTTATGGTCCGTAAAACCATAATCAGGCTATAACATTTATTAGAAGACAGCAAATGCATACAATTAGTGTTATATGTATATTATATTAGGAGAGGGAAAGAAGGAAAAATATTTTAAAAGCTGTAATCTACCTTTTGGTGGTTCTTTCAGCCCTTTTTCTTCCATCCCCATATGGGGGGAATCTTTATTCTTCCGTCCTCTTTCCACAAGCCTGGTTTAAAAACTGATTGCTTTTTTTTCCCCTGATCTCAGCATGCTTTAGATCAGACATTACTCTAACAGACACAGGCTAATTTGTGCGAGACATTTATATTATCTTCTTCCTGCTGCAGTCATGTGCAAAAGTTATATTTCACTTGTTTGATGGCTTCAGTTAATGAAGAATAGCCTCAGTTCATTTTAACTTATGCCTAAATATACCAGCTGGATGTAATACTGTGATTTGAGTTTTCATTATAAAGATGTCATGATAAAGATGACCAACAGTTTTTGGAGAGAAATTATCAGACTTCCAGATCCCATGTTATCCGCTCATTGCTCCATGGCTGAAAATGTCAATAACAAAAAACATGTTGTCATTTTCCAACAGAACTCTCATAGGATACAGAGCAAACATCTGCAAGATAATTCAATCAATTTAAAAACATTAGTATCTTCCAAGTTTGTACTGCCCAGCCTTTTAAAATCCAGTCTGACAAACTTTTATAACTTACTGGGTGATAATTAATCCTCTAATTTTGTAAGAAAAGCTTAAAAAAAATCAAGCCAAAGGAACAAAACTGAAGGTAATGTGGAAAGTGGGAATGAAGGAGAGCATAAGAATCTTAAAATCTGAATTAGAGTTGTTTAAACAGGGATTAGGAGCTTTGGTACCTGCTAACATTAACATTGGTTTGAGGCAATCAGACCCAGATGCTTGAAGCTTTCTCACAATAATGCAGCTTTCTTCAAAATACTGAATGAGAAACTAAAACATTAGAAATGTGATGGGAAATAAAATGAACTCTTCAGGCTTCTTACCGTGCTTGTGTCTTACAACCATTATGGATAGCATTCTTAGCAAATAGACACAGATAATTAAATCCCTGGGTCCCTTGCCAGGTAATGGGTAAAACGACACCCACAGTTTGTTGTAAGTAGAAATAAAACTAAAACTATACAACTCTGAGGATGCTAAAGCACATACTTGACATATCAGTTCACCTACAAAGAATGTACAGATATTCCTATTGAATACAAACTCTTTTCTCCTGTGAAAAATAATTAATATAAGACAAACTGGTAGAGGGCTTCATAATGTTTGCTTGGTATTAAAAGTGGTGGATGACACTCCAATGCAAGGGTTTAACTGAATACTTCTGTTAATAATTGTTGCAACAAATGCTCCTATCGGTAGATACAGTCAACCACAAATAAACTGAAATCTACTCTTTTAAAAATAGTCTGCTGCAAGATTTTACGAAGAGAAGTGCTGCTTAGCAATTAGAAAATGAGTTTCTTATACAAAGGATATACATTATAAAGGCAAGACATGGCTCTCACACCTGTTAAAATTATCTGAAAGACCTTATAATTTTGTATCAAAAAGTCAAAGAACAGCAAGAGACTAATGCAGGAAATTACTGTATGCATGTTATTAGGCAAAAAAAAAAAAAAAAAAAGAAGAACATGAAACAGTGAAGTCTTCTATTTTGAAGTGTTTATTATCATTAACATGTCACGTCAGGAATTATTTCTGCTTGGTAAGCTAAAGTACTTTCATGAAGAAAACACGTGGTATGTAGATTAAGCAGCAGCTTCAAATCTCTTGAATCTTGTGCATGCTCATTCTGTTAGATTTTCTTATCAGTGCCCAATAAATTAGCTATCGTATATATAAATAGTCAAAAAATTAAAGAACATCAGCTCTGATTGTATTGAAGGAAGCACTGTATGGCAGAGTTGAAACTGAACCACATTACTTTAAGGAGATCCATCTGTGAAAAATCTGTTGACCCCACCAGCTAGGGACACAGACTTCTATGAGCTTCTCACAGTTGCCAAGCTTTGGAACGCAAGTAATAAATATTCCCAATAAAAACTATCATTTCAAAAAGAAGCCAATATTCTGTGCCACTAGAATTATTTAGGATGAATGATGAATATAGGGACATACTGCTATAATGATATTTTGGGGAAAGTTTGTCCCTGTTTTTCACAAGTTCATGTAATTCATTAACCTTGTTTAAATAAAATTCTGGTATTTAGATCACATTTATGACAATAAAATTTTAGGAGCTTTGAGAGAAAGCAGCTACAGTATACATTTCAGATTCTTTCTCCCACCGCACACAATCAGCTTCTTGATTTCAGATAGTATTTCATAGCCTTATTTTTTTTCCCTTGAGCTCCAAGACCTAACACTAAGGGGCACCAGAGAACTGAACTGCATCTGTTCAGATCCACCAGGAACCAGCTGCTGCAGTTAACATTGTAAGTTATTCACCGTGCTAGGTGGAGAGGGAATGGAGCTTTGGAGGAAACATAACAGGAGAAACAATAGTTCTGCATGACACATTCTCTGTTACAGAAAACTGTCACTGGAAAAGCAAGGACGTGCTCATTTCGGGAATGCTGAATGTCTTATAATAGTTTATCACTAGGTGTTGAAAAAGAACTCTCACTCCAGACAAAAGTTAGGAAATGTGTGAAAGTAATGCATGATGTGAAAATGGATTTTTTTGAGAAGCCAACTATATCTAAAAAATAAAAGCAGATTGACTTAAGAGTACATTTGCTTTGATCCTAGACAAGTGTAAACAGAGGAGCACAGACTTAGGAATTCAATCTTACATTAAGTTTCAGAAGATCTGGAGATAAAGACTATGACTAAGGAGATAAAGAACATTTCTAATTTCCAGTGGAATGCAAAGTTGCCTCTCATTTCCCCAGCAGGACAAAAGGAAACCAGTATTTTAAGAAAATATGTAAGTTAAGCCTGTTTTCAGGTGTGGACTTTAAAAGCAACCTCCTACACCCAGAGTTTGTCTATCAAATAGAGAATAACTGAGTGGCCAGTGCTACTTATCTGAATAGAGCAGAGTCTTAAAATTTCAGACCTCATATCAAGAATCTGCTTATCCCAGTTGGGTTTTATTTCATCCTGTTTCAGTCCCTCTATTGCACCACAAAATATATAACCAAACAAGCAAAGTATAATTAAATGACACTATATATTTAAGTATAATTAAATGTCAGAAAAGTAAAGTTCTTCTGATTCCCTTTTAAAAGCTTGGTCATGGTCTTGTCCCAGAACAGAAAGTATTACAAAAATGGAGATAGAGTACAGGGCCTGGTATGTCAAATCATTGTAATCAAAGCTCCAAACTCAAAATTAATAATGTACCATTAGCAGATAGTGTGAGCTGATTGACTGAGAATTGCAAACATGCATTCTGAAATGAGTACTGTAGACTTTTTCTTACAATATTAGCACTTATTTTTGTATCTTTAAATAGTCTATAAAAATGAAACCCACAGATAACTTCCGTTCAGTGTAGAATTTGACTCACAGATCTTTTAAGGCCAGACGAGACCATTATGATAATGAGCTCTGACCCCCAGCATAACACAGGGCATAGAACCTCTCACAGCAATTTCTCTCTCTGGTCTGCATCTTCTGTTTGAGGTATACCATCTCCTTTTGAAAGACATCCAGCCTTGATCTGGAAATTGCAGCACTTTCCTTTGTAAGCTCACCCCTCAGTTAACAACAGCTGCAGTCAAAAAATGTACAAGTTTTGTCCTCCTCTGATATAGTTTAGCCTCAGATTTCTTCCCACTACACCTTCTGAAGCTAAATTAGAGAGCTGTCAGCAATGCTTGTTAAGACATAAAACTTTCTATAAAAAATAATGGAGAAAAGCCACCATTTGGGCTACCCTTACCCCAGGGTGGACAAAGCTTCTGGATCCCGGTCCAGTGGAGAAATTCAAATACATGTTTTCGTTATGCTATGGCTAGATAGCATACCTTATATGTCCTGAGAGGAAGACCTTGCAACTCCAGGTCTTCATGTGATAATGTTCAACCTCTAGCTGACAACTTCTGTTGTCTCACATGGCATCCTAGTTTTTCTGTTGCTGTTACATTAAGGTGTGTTAGCAAGCAAGATGCAGGCAACTTTGTACTGACAAAACAGTATGCTTATTTAAACAGGGGACCCTTCTGGTTGGTACCAAAAAGAGATGGATCTCTGTTGTGGAGCTGAATGGAGCTCATCTGTGATTCATCATTCTAGTGGGAGAGTTAAGACTGCTCTCTGCCTCTGTCTTCAGGCAGTGAGAGCTGAAGGATGTAACACAAAAGTCTGCCAGTATTTACTCAGCTTGTGCTGGACCAGGGCTTTGCAAAACTTCTCTTGGGGGAGCAGCTTGTGGTTTATGGGCATTATGCTTCCCAGCTAGCTAGCTGAAAGACAGGCAGCTGTGTTCAAGCACTTTAATGTGGGGCCAAAACCTGCCAGGATCCAGCTCCTGGAGTTTCATATACAATTTGTGATTTACTCTGGCAAGGACAAGACACGGCGACATAACACTCCAGCCACCATCCTGTGCGGGCATGGGCCAGAAAGCGAAGGAGACCTTGAAGGAAAGAGGGCTAGAGAGTGATACCAACCAGTCCCTTCGGTGCGACAAGTAGAAAGAGTTGCACTGAGGAAGCCCTTTGGAGGGCCCATGTGGTCCCCAGTGCCTCTCCCATTTCCTCCTCCTTCTCAGGCGGGAGGAGGCAGAGTTGCTGCTGCTGCCAATGCGCCAGGATAGAGAGATCTCGGCGCGGGAGGAGA
This sequence comes from Loriculus beryllinus, assembly GCA_039877255.1. Taxonomy (NCBI): domain Eukaryota; kingdom Metazoa; phylum Chordata; class Aves; order Psittaciformes; family Psittacidae; genus Loriculus; species Loriculus beryllinus. The sequence goes on from JBCJKH010033387.1 coordinate 10,149, forward strand.
TGACGCAAAAGGCAGAGCTCCCCCCAAAAAAGTGTTTCTCCAGGACGAAGATGGCGGCAACTTAGCCCAGGGGCCCAAGATGCCTGTGCCCGTCGGGGGCCCCCAGCCAGGTAGTTCCTCCCCGTGCGCCCGGGGACAACGCGCCCGACGGCAACAGCGGCGGCAGCCGCAGACCATTGTCACCAGCAGCGGCGACGGCCCCGGCAGCCTCCTCCTCCTCTTCCTCTTCCTCCTCCTCTTCTTCAGCATCCTCGGCAGCACTCCGGGAGCCCTGCAGCAGCCTCTCTCCAGTTAGAGCGGAGGGGGGAAAGGAGAAAGAGGAGACGGAGACAGCGGTGCAGGCATCTGTGCCGCGGCTCGAGGCTGAGGAAGAGGAGAGCCGCGGCGGCGGGGAGGAAGAGGAGGCGAGGAGTCCTCCCGGAGCGGTCCGTCGGCAGCAGGGGACGCGGCATGCAGCTGTCCGGAGACAACGGGCTTTTCTCAGGAGGGAGATGGAGATCTGCGATCTGACCATGCCTGGGTGAGGGGGGGAAAGGACCAGCCGCGCAGCCCCGCCACCACCAACTACCACCACCATCTCCTCTCCCTCCTCCTCCTCTCTGCGTTATTGCTCTTCTCCACGGCACTCCGCGTTGGATGGACTGGGGCTGCTTCGTATGGTGAGACCAAGGCAGAGCCACCGGTGAAACCCAACAATATCTCTGAGGAAAAAGAAGAAAGAAAGAAGAGGGAGAAAGAAGGGGGGGAGGGGGGAGGGGGGGGGGGAGAGTGGAAGAGGGAGAAAGCGAGCGAAGGAGCGAGAGAAGGGAAGGCAGGCAAGAAAATACCCCAATCTTTTAAGTCAATGCATATTGTGGTGACACTGGCAAAGGAGCCCTCACGGTGGAGTCGGCCGGGGCTGTGCGTTCCCAAAATATGACCAGGGGTGCTTGGATGTGCAGTCGGCAGTATGATGACGGCTTAAAAATCTGGTTCGCACCCCGGGAGAACGAGAAACCCTTCACAGATTCAGAGAGGGCTCAGAAATGGCGACTGTCCCTGGCATCGCTCTTGTTTTTCACAGTCCTGCTCTCTGATCACTTGTGGTTCTGCGCCGAGGCCAAATTCACGGGAACCGGAGAGAAGGAACAACCGCCGCCCGAGAAGCCGGAGCCCGCGGAGCCGGAGCTACTGGCGGGCATGGGGGAGCCGGCGCCCCCCGCACCCCAGCTCCTCGCCCCCCCCTCGCCCTCCCTCCCTCCCTCCCCCGGCAGCAGCAGCGGCGGCAGCGACACCAACGGCACCGAGCACGGGCACGGCGAGGCTGCTTTCCTGGGGAACTCCACCGCCAGACCCCTGGAGACGTGCCCCCCCTTGGGCTCTTCGTCCCGGCAGTGCTTTAGCGTTGGGGACGCGGAGGAGCTGTGCCGGCAGCCGGGGGTGCCCGGGCGGCCGCGGGGCGCGGGGCAGAGCCCGGCGCCCGGCTGGGACCTGGCGGATTTTTACCTTTCCTTTTGTAATTCTTACACGCTTTGGGAGTTGTTCGCCGGGTTGTCCAATCCGGACACTTTGAACTGCAGTCTGGATGTGGTGCTGAGGGGGGGAGGCTCCTGCAGCCAGTGCGTCCAGGCTTACCAGCGCTACGACCAGCACGCTCAGGAGAAATACGAAGAGTTTGAGGTTATGCTCCAGAAATATTTACAGTCGGATGAGTACTCGGTGAAATCGTGTCCTGAGGATTGTAAGGTAGGAGCCCCTGCTGTGTTTCCTGTCCCTGGCTGGCGGGCTGGCGTGCCTCCCTCGTCAGTTGTGGCTGCCGTGCTGCTTGTTTTAGCTGCGGTCTTTGCCCCTGGCGCCGCCGGCCGTCGTTTTTAGGGTGCAGTCGGAGCTGCGGAGGGTGTCGACGGGGAGTCCCCGCTAGCGCATTGCTAAAAGGGAGGCAGAGAGAGGGGGAAGCTTGGAGGGGAAAAAAAAAGAAAAAAAGAAGTGATCCTCCGTCCTCTGGGAGTGCAGCACTGGATTTCCCCCTCCTCATGAATATGCGATTGGCTCCGGCTCGGCTGCCGGCTTCCAGCGGGTTGGGGTGCGGCTTGGCGGCAGGCAGTGACTGGGGCTGCATGCCAATGAGCGGGGCCACTGACGGCGGCCGGTCGGGGCCGCCCGACGGCTCTGCCCTGCCCGCTTGCCCTCCTGGACCAGAGACGCGGAGGGGTCGGGGATTGGCCGGGGCCTGGGAGGCGATGGGCGCGGTGCCCGGAGGACGGGAGCATCGTCCCTAGGGGCGGCCGAGGTCGCGCACCGGTTGGTCGGGAGGGTTCCTTTCCGGGTGGCCCCGGCGGTGGCGGTGAGCGGTGCGGCGGAGCAGGGAAGCTCCTGTCCACCTCGAAAGAGATGCGCGGGACCGTTTTCCAGGCGCTCTGCCAGTATCTCGAGTTGGGAAAGACTGGAGGACGAGAGTGGATGCCAACGGGCACCGATACCGTCCTTGGTTGGGAGGTGATGGTGACAGTGTTTCAGTGAGTCGCGGCCGTTCTCCTTGGTGTCACTCATGACCTCTCGGAGAAAACTAGAGGTTTTTCTTTTCCTTTGTTAGAAGGAAGTGTCCCACTTTGGCTCTTTATAGGTGTGTTCTCTCTACTTTTGCACAAGATTAGTTGGCCTATCTCTCAAGACAGGAAAGAGCAGAAAAAGTGTTGTCATTGGTGCCATAAAATATGTAACTGCATGCTTTCCCTCCTATATGTTTGAGTATTGGTTGAGAGGTGGGCCAGGAGTATGATTTCTGCTCTGAACTGGATTATAGCAACCACTGTAGCATTACGTTAACTGTTTGTCAACCAAATCCTACTTAGCAGTGGAACACACAAGTGCATACAAATCACTGCTCTTAACAGAAGGCCTAGCAGTACCTCTGCGCTTTGTAACTTCATCTGGGCCTTCTGTAATCATTTCATGGTAATAGTACATGCCTAAAGAATACCATTCACCAATAAATTGGTGTAATTTGCGCACATCTTTGCCAGAAAAATTAACCCACAGTCCTCCAGGAGCTGAAATGCCGTGTTACCTAATTTGATAAAGTAGAAAAGTTGCTGTGTATATTTTTCCTTTTTAAACCTGGCAAAAGTAAAGTAGTTTCATCAGTAATTTTGAATTCCCGGTTTCTAGGTTATAAACTGTGTGTATACACACTCACTTTATATATGTTATGTACTTAGCTACTGATAAAGTGTGTTTTATTTCCAGAGTGAATTGGATAAGTAAAAAGAGTATCGACTGTAAATAGATGTCTACTGCTGGAAGGACATCGTTTCCATTTCAGTGGCTCTTTAATTAGAAGTTGACCGACTACTCTGTGCTGCCAAATGGGCAACATCTACACGCTTTAAGTGAATTTTTTTTGTATCACAGTTTAGTCTGGGTGAACTTCACCACAAATTGTGCAGTTGCTCTGCAGTATAATGTGGTGTAAAAAGTGTTGAAAATTAAAAGAACAGCAAGTGTACACTGTGTAACAATTTCCCCTGCAGAAACTGAATAAGGAAAAATACTTGTCTAATGACAGGGAAAAAGCTGTTGACATTAAAACATTGTGTGAAGCATATCAATGAACCATACAAATGCAGTGCCCGTGACCTACAGTTCTTCGGTTCCGGGTGCCAGATGGTATAGCTCTACGTTTTGAGAATTCGGCCAACAAGTCTGTGCTAAAAATGAAAGGCTGTTCCAGCAGGGTAAGGAAAAAACCTCCAAAGAAGCCCAGCCCTAGAGTGCATACAGTTCGGTGTTCCCCCCCCTAGGCCCGGGGCACGGCGTTGTGAGCGCTGTCCAATGTGCTGAATGTCCGCAGCCGCAGCTGGTGGCTACGCCGAAGAGCGGCCGTGCGCTCTTCGATATCCGTCCCACCTCCCTGCTCCTCGGTCCCCCTAGAGCCTTCTGATTCATTCTGGTGGCTGAGCAAGACGAGCGTTTATCAGGTCCCGCGGTCTGTTAGACGTGTGTGTAGATGTGCTTGCATCTGGTCTGCCCTGATGTGTGTATGGGTGAAACTAGAAGCTTACCATGAACACTTTGTGACTGTTGCAATGTTTTGCTGGTCTTTCTGGTGTTTTATGCACAATCCATTTATAAAACTCAATCAGGAAAAGAACTTTTTGTGTAAGTAGGTACTTTTTTTTAAGCTTTTGGCATTAGATTTTTCTTAGCTTAAGAATCAGAATAGAAAATAACTTGACATCTGATTATGCGTTTTAAGTAGACATCATTTGGTTGGTTTACGAGGTGAGCTGCTTTTTCTTTTAAACAAAATGCTAAAAATACTGATGTTAGTCAGTAGACATGAGTGTAAGCACTGGGTTAATACAATGAAAGTCTTGTCAAATAATCTATTTCTGTTAAAGATATCTCGAGTATAATGGGAGGGTGGCTGCATTTACAGAAAGAGTGAGCTTTTCATGCAGTTGACCAGTTAATGGTGATGAGAAAGTAAAATTTACACCAATAACGGTCAACCTAAAACTTGTAATTTGGTGTTACTTTCCTCTTCCTCAGCTCTCCCCACCACCATCTCTCACCCTTGACACATTTCTCACAGTAAAGAGGGAAGACCATGGGGATTTCACAGTCCAGCAAATTACACCATTCCAGAAAGTAATATTGGTTATAACAAATAGTACTTATCAAATAACTTCGATGTATGAGGTTAAACCTCAGACTTTATATTTTCATTCCTTTATCTAAAACTGTAAGAAAATGAACTTTACTTTCAAATTATTCTGTGCTTCACTACATGTATATTGATCTCTGAAGAATATTTTAAATAAATTGCTTTGCATTGCAGAAATTTACAGACAGGAGTTGTTTGGGTTATCAGTTCGCATTTAGCTATTCCGCATGGTGGGATTTGGTTTCAGTTTTAGTATATAAGCACACTCACTCTTTATTTATTTATTTTTTTCTTTTTTAAAGAATGCCATTCTGGTGTTAGTATTAAACTTCTTATTGAGTTGCATTGGGATTTTTGAAAATTTTGTAGAAAATGCTAAGAATTATGAGTTTTAGAGCATTTGGAAAATCACTGGTTTTGATAGTTGCAATGAACATGCATATGCGTTTTATATTGTTAGGATGACAGTAGTCTTGTGTGTTGTTTAAAAGTCTGGAATATGGGTGTTTTCTCACTATAAATCCATCTTCAACTTACTTCTTTAAAAATACTTTACAAGTCTGATGTCTTTATATCTTGTTTTCTTGTCTTGATAGTCACATGTCAGTAATGGCTAAGCAATAATTGTAAGGTTTTGAATTTGAATGCATTACATATTCAACCAGGTGACATGATAAAGTGTCGTAGCCTTAGTGACTCACTAAAGTAACAGTAACTGAAAAGATGGATTTCTAGTTTTCTATTTGAAATTGAATTCAGATTTTTTTATATGTTTATGAAATTTTGCTTTTGCATATTACACAGTTATGGTTATGTTTACTTAGATTGTTCTTGGCAATATACATAATTTCTTGGTTTCCAGAATACCATTTTTATATGCAGTGTGACACAGTACTGTATTCAGACAATTAACAGAGAACTGTATTGGCTTGATGTTGGAAGACACAGTTCCTTGTAATGATTAAGCTTTCTGTCAGGGGAAATACTCAAATTCTTGTTCTTAAGACAGCAGGCAATTGCTCTGTGGAATAAAAGAAAATTCTGGTTACCTCTGATTAAAACTGGGTCAAATAACTAAATAGGACATATAAATGTAAAGGTTTTTATTTTTTATGGTTTTGGTGTTTTTTTGTTTTGTTTTTTTTAAGAGGTGGAATTTAAGCCTTTGTAAAAAGTATCAGAGGCCGGAGCTTTCTGGGCAGACGGGTTTATTATTGCTTGACCATAACATCAGTTACTGTTTTTTGGGATTGGTTTCTTTAACCCAATGAAAGTTGAAAGTGTTTAAAATATGGCCTTCCTCAATGCTAGCTAAAATATTGAAATTTTGTCATTCAGGTAAGTGCATTATAATTAAAATAACATTAAATTAATTCTGTTTTCCTGCTAGAATATCAAAGGAAAAAAATAAAAACATACCAACTCTTTTTATGTCAACATTGCTGAAATGTGAAGTTTAGCTGACATATTAGGTGCTCAACACATACACACAGACCTTTTTTCTCTTCTTGTTAGGAATTAAATATCATTTAGTAAATTACGATTTGAGGTTTATGATATTGGTATAAAAAATATGTAAGAGGATAGCTGAGTTATACTACTATTTGGTTGGAAGCATGCATATCAATAAAGGGTTTCATCACCTAACATAGATTATATAGTTGATAGGAATATAGTTCTTCTGTTACTAGTGATTTTTTGGGGAGGGGAGAATCACAGAACTGTGTCCAACTGCTTTTATTTGAGTAAGAGGATGATTGAAACTTATTTAAAACAATTAAAACCACATTTGTTCTCATTTATATTAAAATATCAAACTTTATATGAATCATGACTTTTCCAAGAACTTTTTCCTAAACAGCATATGTAGTCTAATTAAGTTTTGATTTAAACTCTCAGTTAAGCTGGCAGGAAAGAGCAGATGAGAAATACGAAACCAAAATCTCAAGTGATAAAAGAGCCCTTCTGTTACAAAAGGTCACGTAGACCAGCATCTGCCACAAAGTTAGACATTTCAATTGCGCATCTTAATCACAGAATATTTCTGTTATATGCAAAAGTGATAAAGTAAGCTAATCAGAAGAACCCCTTAAAATCTGCACTGATCGTCAGCATCTGATACAAATGGGAAACAATAAACTTTAATTACTAAACTGATGTCTTTTCAGAATGTGTTGAAATGTAAATATTTATTTTAAAGCTTTTTAAAAAATTAATCATATGCTGTTTTAAAAAAGCCATGATACTTACATGTATATATTTTTAAAAGCTTTGTTTAAATTCTGTGAAACAAATGTGACTGTGTAAGTTGATGTTTGCACATGCTATTTGTTCAGTTGATTTAAAAAAAAAAATAGAAGTTTAATTATTTTTCTAAACTAATTTAAGATAAATATGTGGATGAATTTAATATAACTAGTTTTGTAATAGTGCACTGGTATATTGATATAAGGAGCAACACTGACTATGTACTGATAGACTTTGTATTTTGGCCTAAAATCGTGATTTTTGGCAATCTGCTTCAGTCTCTGGTTTTGAGCTAGATGAATGACATGACGCTAGGGGAACCCTATGCACATTCTTGTAGTCACTAAATTGTGTAAATGATTTGTTGGATTAGGACCAGATCTCTTCACTCCTACAGGAGCAGATTTCCCAGGTTTTCTTACCAGAGGTGAGTTCACCCCACCAAACTTTATTAAAGTTTGCATTTAGTTAAACTTACAGATATTCATCTCATTCTTAGGGTGGATGGATACTTCATTCCTGATTTAGGAAAAAAAGGACTGCAGATGACTAGCACAGTATAGTTGAAGAGGTTTCCACTCTAGTTCAGCAGCCACCATTTAATACTTTATGGTATTAGCGTCACATGGCTAGGGACCTCACTCCCTGCCCTCAATTTTGCTTTGTTCACTGGTTCTCTTTGCATCAAGCAGTATGCTTCACATGCACCTTGCAGAGAATGCGTCAGTCTTGCTTTTTCATTTCATGTTCTTCTAGGAAAAGTAATCAAAATGCAAATTATAGTTCTATCACTTATCCTGCCTAAAAATCATTTGGTCTATACTTAGTAATATATCACTTCAGTCTTGCACTAAGATCCATAATGTATTTAGATCTGTGTGAACTGCCTAAAAGAGAAAAAGTAACTTAGAAGCTGAATTCTTAAATATTACTTTTTGAGAAGTATCATTCATAACACCCTGGAAGACAGAAAAATTAATTCATCTGACAAAAAAAACAAACCAAAAAACCAAAACCAAAAAGTAGATATTGAGGATGAACATCCACATCAAATATAAAAATTGACTCTTTCTGTAGTCAGTGGGGATGCATAGGTAATTCTAGAGCATGAGTCAGTTCACAATAAACTGGACATCTAAAAATAGGTCAGATGGATTATGTCCTAAAAGTACCTATTTTCTGTTCATTGTCTCTAAAGAGCACATACTGTCATTTTATCTCTGATACAAATACCTCCACTATTGACATCTAAAGTCATATTAGATGAATCCTAACAAAGTGATTTTGGTAAGTTTGGATGAAATTGTGTTCTTATGCAAAATATAACTGCTTGAAAGTTTGTGAAATCCTGCTACTTGTGCTGTCCCACTCCAACCTAAGTGAAATGACAAACCTCTCTCATGTCTCTGATAACTGTGTTCTGTCACTGAAGGATGTGTGAGCTATGCAATCTGCTTCTTAGGAAAAAGAACAGGAAAGGCCCT
>JBCJKH010033397.1:0-19171 GCA_039877255.1 Loriculus beryllinus
CTTTAATTGCCAAAATTTCTTCCTAAACAAGAGTAAACAAAAGCAACAACAATCAATAACAGTGATTAGAGCCTGATAATGAAATAGCTATTCAGCTTTTTCATTAAATGCAAATATTTCTTCATCAGTGATTTTTGCTTATTGCCTGGTCAGGATACCCACAGTTTATTAGAACATGGTTAGGGAAAGAATACCTTAATACAGGCTTGCATGAAAATATAAAGGCAAATAATAGCTGCTTCTGTGGGGTTTTTGTTTATTAACATCTGACTGCTATAACGGTTCTTTGTATTGCATGTGAATGTACTAATAATTGTCCTATTCTTTATTAGGCTTTAGCATTCAGTACCTCGAACATCTTTTGTTGTAAGCTCTTCTGCCATTACTAACATTAGTCCAAAAAGCCTATATTTTCTCCAAATCTATCTTAATTCCATGGAAAATTGTCATAATTTTTCATGTTTTCTATTAATAACGTATATAAAGGATCAATGCACCACTTACATTAACACAGAAATTTCTTCATCATAATGTGACATGGCATCTCCTTAACCCTTTTCATGTTCACTATTATTCTCACCAGTAAAAACGAGAACACAGGTAGAGATATTTGTAAAGGTTTATGAGTGTGACTGACAGTCTTGTTTGCCCTGGCTAGTACTTTTATTCTTTTAGCCAGGAACTGTTTCATTAATTTAGAAGAGTAGTATCATGTTTATACCTTATTCTGATTCCACTCTTCAGTGAAGTTATTTTGTAATTTTTCAAGATTTATAACATTTATATAGTGAAGTTCGTTCTGAAGTTCATCTCAAATTCATAGGCAGGACTCGCAGCTTTTCGTATGCTTTCTAGAAAGAAATGGAAGAAAATTTGCTCTTTCTTCCCATTAGCTTTTGAAATTCTTAAAGAAAAAAAAAAGGAGAAGAATTAAAATCATTGTTGTTGCCAGTTTGATCAGCAAATGAATTAGTGGTGTGGGAAATAAAACATTGCACCTTTATAAACTATCTGGTTTCTCTCCTCAAATTCTCTTTTTCTTCAAAGACCATTTACTTTGCTCACCCCTGAAGACAACTCTGTTGGCAGTGCACTTTAAGAATCAATGACCTGTGACTGCTGTAAGACCACCAAAGTATAGGGCAACAGGATCTGAAGACACTTCAAGACATCAACCAAGCCAATCCCAAGGCAGTCTCAGTGATCACTCCCATGGGTGTTTGTATGACCTTTTTCAAAAACTCTTCAAGGATGGGGAAACCTCATTTTCTTAATTTTATTTATCAAAGGCTTTACCAGTATTGCCAGAAAGATTTTTCCTGACATCCTGTCCACAATTTTCCTCTAGCAGCTTTAGCCAGTGTGGTTTTGTCCTATCTGACATGGGCAAAATTATTCCTCCCTCCTTTCCAAAGCTCTTTTTATAATACCAGATGTGTCATATAGCCCTTTCATCTTTTCTTCTGGCCAAACCATTGCTTTCCATCTGACCTTTCCCCTTATGCTGTAGTTTCCTGGCCTCTCCTCAAACCCCCTCCTTGACTCTAGATTATTTCCAGCAGATCCAAAGCTTTCTTGAAAAATGCTTGAAAAATAGTCATCATAGACTGGTCAAGTTGTTCTGGCAATCTGACTGCTTACCATCATGAAGTATTGTTCCATGGAGGAAATAAGTAGTACTCTCACTTATAAATCCAGTAATTTTGCCTTTCTCCAGTACTATAACATCATTTGATTTTTTCCATCTCAGTATTGCTTTTTGCAGCTGTTTCTTCTATACTGTATCCAGAAATTATTAATGTGGAGGTGGATTGCTTTCCTTCACTGATGTAAGGCAGTGGTGAAGTATAACCAGCAGATGATGGATCATGAATGTAAGGACCATTTCTAGATCCTTCAAAGTCTTAATGAGCAACTGATTAAATGAGAATTAAAAAAGAGAGACATTTTGGACCACAGAATAATCAGGTTTCTCTACAGGTGGGAGAAGGAATCAATATATCTTAGAAATGAATGTTCTCTTTACCCCAGACAACCTTTAATTTAAAAAGGAAATAAAATTTCTTCAACTGAAAAACTTCAAAGCATTTAATACTGATTCCAGATGATAAATACCTTTGAAAATTAGTGTTTATTACATTCATCTATTGATGTTAATACCAAATAAGAGAAATCAAGAGAAACTAGTATACAATTTAAGTTAGCAGATGTCTCACAGAGTATACTAGAAATCTGGAAATTATCATCTGTAAAACTCATAAGATACATTGACATGCTTCAAATAATATTCTATTTACCTTTTTGAGTAAAATATATTTTTATTAAAATTTAAATCAAACATTTTGATAATTGTTGTCTTATGTTGGACAACCAATGGTGAATATTAGACAATGGTTAATTGATCAAATAATTAATGGAAAAGTCAATCAAACTATCATTTGAAACCACTTCAGAGAAGAATGTCATTCTCACTTCAAATCCAAAATAAGACTATTAAAGATGAGCAATGTGTTAATTTCTGTTATTTATCATGGCAATAAAACCTGAAACTTTGTTTTATGTTTCTGTGCAGGGAGGTTTTTTTTGGGTTGTTTTTTTGTTTTTTGTTTTTTTTTTTTTAACAAAGCATTTTCATGCAAATTAATTTTTGGGGAGGAGGGTTTGGTTTGTTTTGGCATTTGGTTTTTTGTTTGGTTTGTGGTGGTGGTTTTTTTTTTTACTTTCCATTTTGCCTTTTCTCTGAAATAGCAAATCTGCATCCTACAAAATTTCTGTTGGTTGTATTAAAAAGATAGAAAACTTTTTGCAGCTGTGGATGATTTTAAGAATGTCTGATATCTAAATTTTATGAAGTGTGCTTGCATCAGTAAGGACTTTTGTAGACTACCTGGCAAAAGAAAAAAATTCTTGTGATGTTACTATATGTATGCTAACAGCCCTACCATTGAATTACAGCTTGTTTTTGTAACAAGCAGATGGAAGGGAAATCTTTTTACCTGTAGATAAGAAAAACAAGTCAAATATCAATGATTAAATCTTTGACCATACCAAAGATGAAGTCAGAAAATGTGCATGAGTCCACTTCAATGTATAGTTTTCAGAAACAGGCTGCCATTAAAAAAACCTAAACAGCCTATTTCAATCATTTGTACAGATCATCTGCATGAGTTTATGTGTTTCTAGTTCAGCACGCAAAAACTTTTGCTTTTTTTCCTCTTTAAGAGAAGTTTTAAATACAGCACTCAAATGACAAAATACATGTCTGAAAACATCACCTGATGTTCCCTAGGTAGCCGCAAGACATGGTTTCAGGTTTGTTTCCACGCTGCCTGCCCTCTCCTAAAAATGACCCCAGCTCCTTCATCAGGGGCTGCCGTCTCCATTACACTGACAGCATTTAGGAGACATGGTGAGGTGGATGGGGTAACTGATTCTCCTGGGAGGCGAAGAATGTTTATTTCTAGCCTGGATCAACTCCCTGCTCCAATTCCCCACTATGCCCACAAATAACTCTGGCAAGGAGTAAGCATCCCAAAGAAAGTTGAAAGGAAAAGGAAAGAAGTGCTGAAGCTAGCACTGTGGTCAAGTAGCTGTGCCATAGCTTTACTGCCAAGCTAGAAAATTTATCCCAGTAGAAACAAAATCAATCAAGCACATTGGTGCAAACTCTTAATATACAAGTGTTTAAACAGATTTAACATAAACATGAGTACATTTTGTGCTATGTTTAAACAGCTTTAATTAAAATTCATCCACTCATTTCAACACAGAGCAAAATGATCACCCTTTTACACTGTGTTGCAAAGAAAAATTCATTTTACTGCATAATTATGGCTCTGCATGTTTTTGATCTTCAGTATTTAAACAATAATTCAAGGCCCCCTTTATAAAACTTTTTTAAGATCTGGGTTGTCTAAAGTTGCTCTGTTTCAAGCATTCAATTTTTCCTCAGAAACTAAACATTTATCTGTCACGTCTGCACAACAAAATTTCCTATTCTTGGAGCTGTGGTTAAATGACTTAGACCCAGCCTTCCTCTACCCATCCCCTCCCACACTTTTCCTTTAAATTTCAATAGTTTTAAAAAATTGTCATGGCAATAAGAGCCTCTGGGAGACAATGGTGGGGACTGAAATTTCCCTTTATTCCACAGCAGATTTGCCTTCAGTATTGCAAAATTCAGAGAGTGTGTGCCTGTGTATCTGATGTTGATAGACCCCATAAGCAGTCCTGACTCCCTTTTCAATTTTAACCCTGCTGACTGGATTAGCAAGTCCAACACAAAATGCTAACTGTAGCTCTTTACTCAATTCTGAATTTTAATACATTTTTCTGGTCATGATCCTTGGGAAATATGGAAATATGAAGCTGTGGCAACATCATGTCAGAAGCTTTGACTATTTAGCTAAAATTGTTTAGTTATAACTTTGGAAGCATCCTCTTTTATTTTTGTTTTGCTTATTTTTATGTCAATGAAATAAGTTGTTGTTATTGTATTTATTAGGTAATTGGTAAAATTGTGAAATGCTCATTTGTAGTATTAAGTTTTCCTCTAGCTTTCCATCATCATAAAACATTATTAATTGCTATGGAAATGTTCTTCATAAATTTTGGACTGTATTGTGATGGTTAGTGTTTCATGTCATAAGTGAAATTTAGCCCTACCACAACCACCCAGCACCCTGTGTTCTAGGATTCAGTGTCCAGCTGTGCAGGTTGCTAGAAGAGACAATTTATTCTCACCTGTTTACCTGTAACTGCATTTGCATGGTGGTTAAGGTTAAGGCAGATAGATATAAACCTGAATCTTGTTTAAGGCAAATCAGGTGTATAAGAGCACTGAGTTCTCAAGGGTATGAAGAGAGCACAAGGGTTGTCTAAAATAATTACACCCTTGCTTTTGTTGCCTGGGGAAATCCAGCAACTGTTCAGCAAGACCATCTACCTTTGGTAGTTCACACTTATTCTTTTTGTGCTGATCCACTGTATCATAACTTCCAGCAATCAAACCAGATTAATTGGATCCAAACAATGAAGATTTCCATAGACATTTTCAAAAACGGTTTGAATGAAATAAGTAGCCACATTTCATCTTTATATGATTAAACATCCTTGTAGCTACAATAACGGAGGAGATCTTTCAGAGAAAGAAAAAGAGTTAGAAAAGCCCCAAGAGTTTTAGCTAAGTTTTGGGATGCTGTTCTATGTGTAAGAAGAGTGCAGAAACAGGGCTGGCAGGAGCAACAAGCTGTTGTGAAATCAGCCAATATCTTACAAACTATGCAAGTTGGTAGCACAAACTAAAAGTATTCTGCAAAAAGCAGCCGCAGGATCCTTGAGAGAGCTATGAAAATGTCAGGCTTTTTCCTTTGGAGAGCCCACGGGGAGAAGCATATTTCCACTGAATATTCAATCTCTCCTTTGCATCTCTGCTGTCCTAAGGGCAAGCTGCAACCACTAGAAAAAACTTGGCAGAGGAGTTGCGTGCAATAGGCAGTGCGTTAATCATTGAGGCGATGAGTGGAGAGAAGATGTAGTGATTACTGACCTATCAAGTGCTCAGGTGAAGTGTGGGAGTGGACTTGCAGGGGTGGTGGTATTCAAGACTGAAAAACTAGGATAGAACTGGTAGGAAGTGATAATTTTTTTCTGTGCCTGTGGAATACTGGTCTTTCAGATGTACTTTTATGGTGAAACTATGAAGCTCAAAGTTCTGTAAGTTACTCAGGCAACTTTTCAGTTTAAATAAAAAAAAAGTCCTTTTTTTAAAGGAAAAAAATAGGACCTATAAGCTCTTTAAACTTGTCTTTTGTCTTAACCACAAACAGCTGGAAATTTACACAGAACAGAGACAGTAGGAAGGAACTAATTTTAATGGAATGTCTGTGATGCAGATTGGCAGAATAAGGATGAAAATACAGAAAAGCCAAGTTTTCCAAAATGACTTACAGTCATCAGAGTTCCTATATGATGGCTTTCAGCATGAGACTCCTCTATATCAATGCTCATTCTCCCTGCAAAATGAAAGCCTTCTCAAATGTCTTGGATGGGGCTCTGCATGTGTTCTAATATATTGAAACATGGTAAGTAATGCCTTCTGTATTTTTTATAAGCATGACTTCAACAGCACTGAATAAACACATATAATGGTTCACATTTGTGGCTGAAATGGAAAATTCTAGCACATATAGTGAAATCTTACTCATAGGCAGCATATTTTTCTAATACATGTACCAAAAAGTGCACCTCCATGAAATGTGAGGTGTTACTCATGATTCATTTTGAAACACTAGTTGAAATGGCTGCATAATGCATGATTTTTAGACCATTTGTGGGATAACCTAAATACTAGTAACTTCAATAACACTGACACACTGCAGGAAACTTGATGTGATATATTACAAGAAACCTGATGGATGCTCGGCCAAAGATTTTGCTTTAATTTGTAATCTCTTTGGAAAAGAAAGGAGAGAAAATATGTCAGAGTGCTGTAACACAGTCTCTGCTGGCACAAACTTGTGATGGCAGCACTAGCCACTATGGCTTTATGAGATTTTCAAGGAATGTAACAATATTAAGTATTTCTAAGACAGTTGAAACTTCCTGTCTTGCTAATGAAAGCTTAGTATTAAGGTTCAGGATGTCTACCTCCTCAAATGGTAGTATGAGGTAATCAGCAAAACACTGGTAAGAACTGAAAGCTGTTGCCAGACATAATTTTGAAGGCATGTGTTTGGTGAATTGAAACTCTGAAGGTTTAAATTATCTTACCAGCTTTTTTCACAACTTTACCTGCTGAAACAGTAAATTCAACACCATGGGCTGAATTTTTTCTATGCTATACCTATGTGGGGATGTATAGCCATCTATCAGTTCTTGGAGTTCTGTAGCTTCTGAAAAAAAAAAAATGAGAATTTGTTCATGGTAAGTACACTTATAAGTGTTTATTTACAAAGTCTAGAGCTTCATCTTTCTGAACTAGATGATGAAAATTGAAGGGAACACAGCTCTAATTTCGTTTTAGGCAGCCTCATGAAAGCTTGCTTAATTTATGCAAAGTATAAGGCTTTGGAGTAATGAAATAAATACTTATGCACACACTGAAACGAAAGATTGCCAATTTCATCTCTCCAAAGACACTTTCTTTCATTGCACATACTCAGTTCCATTACAGATCCAATCTACAACCAAGCCATGAAGGCTTCATCTCCACAGATATCTCCAAACACAGGAGAGTCCCTTGTAAGTACAATTGTAGCCTAGGAGCTGGGAGACCCCTTTCCAAGCTTTCAGCATTATCCTACTCAAACTGTGTAGATAAGCAGTAAGAGGTTGTTTGATATAACTACAGAAAGATGAGCAGGGAAGATGAAAACAAAGCAGTGTCAGAGGTGATCACACGGTTGTAGGATAGATCACTGTGGGAATATGGGAGCTGGCATTAAAAACTGATTTTGAGGAATGGCATGATATGAGAATAGAAGAGAGCAATATTTTAAAGTTATTCCATATCTTGTGTCTCTGATTTTCCAATGTTAACATTTGCTTAATGTTAATATGGAATTTGAAGTCATTCAAGGTGGTATAAATTGATAGAGAAGCTTTCATACATAAACAACAGCTGAAATAGAGCTGACCTTATGATGTCTAGGCATTAGATATTTAGCTCTGAGTGAGACTGGGTATTTCCAGAGTGGGATTCATCTGGCTTGTCCTAAACTTGAGATGAATGAGCTGAGTGAACATATTTCTGTATTTTTACTAGAGAAGTTGACTAGTTCAGATTTAGACACTAAACTATCAGAAGTCTGAATCAAAGTAAGAATAGGTTGTGGATTTTGCCTGCAAATCAATGTCCAGCAGATACTGAGCCAAATTTGTGTTCACATGCCTGTGAGTAGGTTTTGATTCTGTATTTCAAAATATAGTCAAAAGGTCATTATAAGCCATACAAACACACACACACACAGAGATACACTGAAGCCGCATTATGAAATGTGTTTTATTAGAATAAATTTACATTAACATTAGCTGTTAGGAGAGGGTTTCTTTTGTGTCAACCATGTTGTTTTAATACAGGATTATCAACTTCTGGAGCTGTACATTCATCCTAAAATAATAATGTGTTGCAAAGAAAGAAACAGGAGTTTTCTTTGCCAGGAGGGACAGAATTCCCGTAATCTTGTGATCGATCACTGAATCCATCCAGTCCGGTATTTGAACATGCAGCAAAGCAAAAAAGATGGATATCAGGCTAAATACAGCTTAGAGAATTGTTAATATTTATTTCCCACTCCACTATACTGTTACGTCACTTCTGTGCAAAAAGATAAATGCTTCAAATCAGCATCTAACAAGACAAAAGGATGTCAAAAGCAGGTGAAAGACGCTAAGAAAGGCTAAAGAAGTGAAGTCTGACTCTTGCTTTGGAACATGAAGTTTAGCGCTTTATACCACTGTGCTCTGTACACTCTGAATCTGGCAGTGCTTGTAAGTAATTGCATGAAAAAAGCTTTTAATTTATTGTTTTTCAATAATTGTTATTTTTCTTCCTGGAGCAGATGGTCAGAAATTTACTTTCTTGCATGAGTCTCTCTTTATTTGCTTTGGATTCCAGTTAAACAAGGGAAGATGCTATGAAAAGTGTGAACAGCAGCAGAAGGGACACACATTGTAGGAACTAAATATCGATGCATTTCACTGCTTTCTTACTACATGCTCACTAAGGAGAAATAATATAATTGGCAGGATCCCTCCTTTTTTTGTATAGGCTTTAAAAAATAAGGACAAAGAAGAAGAAAACAGAGGAAAACTGTTATGTAAAAGTAGCTAAGTTTTGTTTAAGATTTTTCTTAAATTTCAGAGTAAGCAGTCTTATTATTTACAATTTCAGCTGCCTTGTTTATAGCATTAATGTTATTTAATATGTGAGCAGCTGGGATGCTACAGGTAACAAATGAGTTAAATGAGCAGGTGTACTTATGGCAGAATCAGAAATATCCAAATGCATTAAAAAGCATAGAGGTCTTGCTGATATTTTGCTTTGGACAAAGATTAGCAAATCAGCATTCAAGATCACACAGATATCAGGAAAGGTCTGTGAAAAGTGGGTGAAGGATATTTCCTTCGCTTTTGAGAGTAATTCCATTTTGAGCATTTTCCTTTTGTGATCCCTTTACTATATCCTTTCCTCTTTCCTGGGAATCTTTTCGCTGAAGAAGCATTTCATGAGCACAGCAGCTTGGTTTTGTGGATCAAGAGAAATAAAACACTGTGAAATGACTAAAAATACTTTTTGCTGATTTGAAGCTGTGGTTCCTTTGTATCATCTGTGTGACAAACTTCACTTCCCTCTGGTGAAAGCAGATAAGTATAATTGCTCATAAGTAGAATATCAAGATCCAGTCCTAATAGCTATATCACTGAAGGTCTCTGTAAGAACTTGAGCCATTTACCCAAGAGACATAGCACCTTCTATAAAATCAGATTGGTTATAATGCGATTATGTGCTGATCAAAACCAAGTTTATGTCTAAACATATAATAAAATTCTCCTGGAGTGTGTTACATATCTACTCTCAGTAGAAGCCCTTTGACAAGGGCTGATTTTTGGCAGTTATGCTAACCCACAGTTCCGTTTGATACATTAACTGATGGATACAACAACTGCAAATTCACATTCTGTTAGGAAGATACCATTGTTCATTTCAATTGTAATTTAGTTTTTCTCATTAGCAAGAAAATTTTTGTATATTCAAGATGACAACCTGGAATATTAGCTATGGGCCTCTCAAAAGATTTTCTATTTTGGCTCCAGTTGTGCAATTCCTATATTTTTTGCCTTTTTAAAATTCTATTGATGTGGCAAACAAAATATTTTATGGAGCTTCATTTCTTTATGGATCCTACAAACCAGAAACACTTCCTTTATTATCAGCTGAGCTACAAGGCAGAATAGCTCTGCTGTAATGATGTACAAACCTGCTGTAATGATGTACAAACCTGCTGTAATGTGCACAAACCTGCACAATGTCAGTAGCCGTAGTAAGTGGTATTCATCTAACTCAGTTCTGAAGCCCGAATTTAAAAGTAGCTATGAATTTAACAGTCAGGGGAATCATAAGGAATTGAGTAGAAACCATAGCTCATTCCATGCAGAACTACAGGTATGAAATAATTCAACTGGTCTACGCACAAAAATGCTAGCTTCTCTCTGTTATCCTCATGAAAGGAACCTGAGATGACTAGATCAGATAATGATGTCACTGTAGATGTAGACACCAAAGGGAGCTAAATCACATACACAGACATTTATTGTTGTACCTCTATCTCATTATTTGATGATTCCATAAATCGGCAGAAGGGAAAGAGATAGAAAATGAGATTAAACAAGTAAGTCTATAGATGTTTTCAGAGTAATTTGGAACCTGATTATACGCCTTGTTTGGGAATACTATTCAGAGCTGTTTGGAAAATGTAAGGTTCTGCTAGATGTAGTCAAATACTCTATGGGGCTGAATATCTCTAGAACACAGCCTAGGAGTGGAATTAAACTTTTTAGTTTATTTTACCTGAGTTTCTGTCATAGCAGATCTTTCACTCAGTGTTTATTCAAGCAGCAGCTAGTTCTGACTTGAATATAAACTGTGAGAGGATCTCTTAAGGTCAGGCCTTCTTGAGGGAAGAGGTAATAATTTAAATACCCGCCACTTGATCAGTCTCATTTTTTCATTTGAGATGCATGTGGCAAATTGTCCTCACAAGTATGGAGACTTAGAAAGAAAAAGAAAAAAAAGGGTTTCCTGGACTAGTGAATAAGCCAAACAAGCTTTGCTCCTGCCACGAACATTTCAGTAGAGTTTTCATAGGCATAACCTAGTCATTTTTTTGCCAGGAGAAATAATTTAGGACTGTGAAATAGGTACATTTCCTGCCTACTGAGGTTTTTCTGGGCACAGTTTGATGAATCAAGGGCATGTTGTAAAATATTTTTTCAGTAAATTGGTTAACCATTTTTTCTGCTGACTAATAAAGTTATTTTTTGCAATAGCTGCCGTATATGATAGGTAGCGAGCTTTTCAGCATAGATGAATTTCATTGTCCAGGGTTAGTATAAGAGAGAAGAATATGTTTGCATCAGAAGAGATATCAAGTTGTTGGTGATATTCAAAACAGATGCTAGTATTCTGTCATCCTGTCTACAACTGCACATCTTAGTGGAGCTGTTGGGCTCCCTATACTACCTGTTTTTACTGATCGGGGCTGACATCACTGAAGCATTCCACACAGCAGATCACCACATCCTGGGGCTAAGACAATGACTGGCCCCTGTTCTATCCATTCATATTTACCTTCCTCTCAAACACCAAACTTTGTTCAGCCTTGAGCATGGGAACTTCTTTTTCAGGAGCATGGGACCATCCTTTTCATTGCTGTCTTAAACTGCAAACTGACTGTCTGTCAGTTTGGCAGAAAAAACAGATCCTCCTAAAAGTGTATTAAATGAGAAGCAGGCTATGCCCTCGAAGGGCATACATGCGGATAAATGCCATTTTCAAGTGCGAGGGTCCAAACCCCATAAGGCTGTACAATTAATCTAGTATTCCCCAGAAACCTGAAAGCCTCTATTTTTTAGACAATATGCAGTCCAAATGCTCTGAAGACCAGCATGAGATATGGACATTAACATGTAAGGGAAACACTAGCTTATTGGAATGGATACAATCTGCCCTCTGAATGAACTGAAAGCCAGGCACTTATTTTTCAAATTCCCTGAATATTAATCTTCCCTAGGTGGAATAAAACTGAGCCGTATGCTAGCCACCTGTTCACAATGCAATTCTCATCCTGAGCTTGTTTTCTGCTGTGTGTATCTATGTCTCTATATCCATATTCACACAATCAGAGCAGACTGGCACCGATAGCCAGGGTGTAGAGATAAGATGAGAGTGTGCCTGATGACAGTTGACCTTCTGGGATTGGGGAAAATGGCTAACTAAGGCTTTGGTGAAGAGGTTTCTTCCAAAGGAAGGAATTTTGCCTCCCACCCTGAGTAAGGAAAAAGAGATCGCAGAAGGGAGAGAACAGATTCCTTCCTTTTGGGATGAGGAGACAATTTTGCAGTAATTGTTTGTGGTTTCAAGATGTTTCCTCAAAGACTGGAAGGGGTATGTCTATGTTGAGGACCAGGTGGGCTCTGCAGTATGCCCTGCAGTGCCAGTCTCTTCACTGTTAAGAAAAGAAGCCTCCTCGAGTGCATACTGTCTCCCTGGGCCCAGATTTATCAGGGCTAAAACTAGGGTGCAAACAAATCCTGCACTCAAATCCAAGCCCTAGCAAAGATTCCTTTCCTTATAGTCAGAGAATCTTATAAACTTCCAAGTATAGAGCTGTAGCTACCATCTTCTGACAGCTATACTACCAAATAATTTACTCTGATGTAAAGTAACACAGCTCAACTGCCTTTGACAGAGCTCAGCTGGGCTCACCTGCAGAACTGTTGAAATCTGAGCAGAGAAGGTGCCACCCTTTGACTGCTGAACTCAAAGCTAGTGCTCTATGTCCTTAACACAGCCCTGTTACTTGCAAAACTTGGTCCAGAGTTAAAAGCTGGGACCAACCCCTTCTTATTAATCCTCTGAAACTCTTCTCCCTGTAGGTTGCTGGGAATGTCCATCCAGAATGTGATTTTATGACAGAGCTGAAGAAAAAGGAGGCTGAATGTCTGGAGTATCCAGAAGAGCATGGAAATGCAACACCAGCAGGTATCCATGTGTGAGAGATTAAAAGACTGAGCGAGAAATAACACCTTACCAGAGTCAGAAGACAGCCATGCTGCCAATGTGTATGTCCAAGTGTTTTACTTCTTGTCCCATATCCTTGTTCTCTGGTCAGCTTTCTCCCATCTGCTCCCAGTCATTGTTCACTTTCAAATCCTTTTTTCAGCATTTTTTTCAAAATCAAATATGGATGGTCAATCCATCTGAGTGAATCCTTACACACTTGTCCTATTCCTTCCCTAACTGGATGCTATCATGGCATCACACTTGCTCTATGAGGGCAAGTGCATCTTTAAAAATAGTGTAACCCCTTAACAAATACAGTCATGTGGCCTTTCTTCCAGCAGCTTTGTCCTACAAGACATTTTCACTTGTTGCATTATGTCTGAAAACCTATCACGTTCTTACACAAGGGGTCTAATTAAAGCAGATAAAATAGTCTCCCAGAGGTGTTTGTTTCTCAATATAGAATAAAAATTGTGGCTAAATTATTTTTATAAAATATGTAAGGGGTGGAATGTCAAAGTTTAAAAAGATTTGGGTTTTTATTATGCTCAAATATAATTATGCTTAAAAATAAATTTTGCTTTCTACCTGAGGTTGCAAGAGAGCTTGGGACAAATTACTGTGCTGGCCAGAGGCAGATGCTGGAGACACTCTTACCTTACCATGTCCAAACATCCTCTTTCACTTCATGAAGGAGCCAGGTGATGTACTATCATGGCTGTACTCCTAATATTGTGTTGCATGCCTGGCAAAAGCATTTCTAAAAATGGGGATGAAGACAGAGAATTGCAAGGTCCTACTCTATTTGGATCAGGACATTACTGCAAAGATTTTAGTAGGATCTGAAGGAGCTTATCAGTTCTTCTTATATTTTACATGTATACATAACTAGATATAATCACAGCCTGTGATGAGGCTGTGCGCCAAAGAACACTGAAATCAATAAAGTGATTTCTATTGGTTTCTGTAGACTTTGGGTTCAGCTTGTTACATGAGTTCTCCACAGAACTTGTATGGCTGTAGTTTAAGTCAGAACTTAAACATAGGGCTTTATGAAATTTATGCTCTGATTAGTGTGGGATGAAATGAAAGGCAGAAGAAAGAATAATGTGATTGTTCTTCAAAACCAAGCAGATACAAAGCAGAATTTTGTCACTGAAATAGCATATATGTTAGGTCAAATACAAAGACTGCAAACTAATGCTCTTGTGACTGCTTACTGTCTGGGTGAATATGGCTAGGAACAAACTAAAAGCCCATAAGGAGGAAACTGTCTTCCAGGAAAGACCTAGATTTGGCAGTTACACAAGAAAAAGAAACTGCAAAGCCCAACCTCTGCCTCACCCAACACATGCTAGTTATAAAAGAAGGATAAGGAATATCCCTTTCATCTGTGCAGATTCATTTCCTGCCCTGAGATTCTTTGATTTACCCTGCATCTGACACATTAATCTTTTTATGGAAACATGCTATCCTCATAGAACAAACTGCTTATTCCAGCCTCTCATCTGCAAAGAAAGGGTAAGCCCCAACGAAGGTGAGAGTGAGAAAGGATACATTAGAGGGTGAGACCTGAAAAAAGTAGAATTCTGATGGAGCAGTGCTTCTCAGTCTTCTTCAGTAGACAGCTTTGCCTCTGGTGTGATTTCTTCTTCATTCCTTCCAACTTCAAGGTCTGCTGCCTCACTTCTCTCTCTTCTTCCCATTGTTCGCCTCTAGATAAATTAAATAAATTTCTTTCTGACTACCTGGATGTACACATGCAAAATGTCCTATCAACTCAGTGAGATACTAATGGAGATGATCCTTTCCTCCTGGTATAATCTTCATAAGAACAAAAGATCTCACATTTTTTATTTTCTGTGTTATGGGCCTCTTCATCAGAAAAAATGAGTGTTTCTGTTTCAGCTGGCGTAGTAAAAAGGAACTGCACAAGGAAAGGCTGGTCTGACCCATTCCCTCCCTATTATATCGCTTGTCCAGTAGAAGATGAGATTCCACTTGACGAAGTAAGTTTAATTAAATAAATATATGTGAATGGTGTGCTGATGTTAAAGCACTCCTTTTTATTCCTGAAAACCACTGCAGAGGGAAATTTAGCTAAAGCTGAAATTTCTTATCAAGTGTGGAATGCAATTACAATTTTTCTCTAGCTACTTTTTTTGGAGAATTACTAAGAACGTTTTATTACTCAGGAGTAATACTGTAACAAAAATAAATCCCGCTGCAAATCCCATGCCATCATGCAGTACTATTGAACTGGCTTGCAGCTATAACAGCTAGAGATATATCACAAAATGAAAATTTGAGTTCAGACATTTCAATAGTATCCATCAGCATGATGATTTTTTGGCATCACAATATCAGTACAGCAAAGGTGCTGTTATAATACCACTATTTCAAACTCAGAAACATCTCAGGATGAAAGCGATTTCTGGCTTTGTATCCTGCCTAGCATAAAATATCTAATTAAACAAGGAAGAAACCAACTACATCTCTGTAATGCATTCAGAATTTGACATATTTCTTCAACTAGGTTTGCACAATTGTTGATATTTAGAAGTTATATGTACAGGGAAATATTGTGCTTGGTCTCTCATAAGGATACAAACGTATTGTATAGATGTGCTTAGCTTCCTGTAACTCCTCTTCCAGAGAAAAGAATAGACTGGGCTAGTCAGAAATGCACACAACATGAATGCAGTATCCTCAGCATCAAATGTCTTGCTCTGCTAAACCAGACCTACCAGCTTGCACTTGTAAAGGCAGGTGTGGTGATGGA
Organism: Loriculus beryllinus; assembly: GCA_039877255.1. Lineage (NCBI taxonomy): Eukaryota > Metazoa > Chordata > Aves > Psittaciformes > Psittacidae > Loriculus > Loriculus beryllinus. The sequence goes on from JBCJKH010033397.1 coordinate 15,567, forward strand.
ACCTTTTCCTTGCTGGTAGAAAGTGATAAGGTCTCATTTTACAATGGGTTGTATTGTCTTCTGTCAGTGCTTGTCTGCATTCATTAACTAGAAAGGAAGCAAAATAAGAAGGAACAGGTTTGTGTTAACAATTAAACAGTACAGTTCTGTGGCCGTGCTCTCATACAACTTGTTTTACTATATGATCATCTGCTCATACTCGGGCAGCTAACTTTTAAGAACCTAAAATAAATGAAATAAATCCTACATAATATCAGACTTACAATCCGTTAAGTTATACTTATGGTTCAAAATATGTATCTGCCCTTCCCCACAGGGAACTGTACCAACACACTGCATAGCTGTGCAGATTTTAGGGTATAAAAATATTGAAAGAGGACCTAAGAGAGAGACCATGTTAGATTTAAGGGAAAGATTTGCAGCCTAAGGCTTATTCCTTCTATTTTCTTCTTCCATGAGTGATAATTAAAGTCAACTTATTTTCACTCAGAGATCATGTCTGATAGAGGTGCCATTTAAATTGAAATGGATTTATGATTGACATTCTGACTAACAATTGAGCTTGGCAGCAAGAAAAAAGACAAAAAATAAAGATCAACACCATCTAAAAACACAGCTCACAACACAAAAAAAAAGAAAGTAAAGGAAGAATAAATGGCAAAACAGTAAGTAAGGAAGCAGAGTGAACAAATTTGGAAACACATAAGGAAAGACTAAAAGAATTTTGTATTCTTTTTTTATAGTTTTATGAATGAGCTTCAACCCATCCTGATTAATACATGTTTCTTTACCAGACTAGGCTATGGGATGGGTCTTCAGAAAAGAAACAATGAGAAATTTTAGTTGAGTTGTGCTGTGGGGTTAAAAAGGGGAAAAAAAAAGGGGAGTCAGGGATGTGAACAGATTGGAAACACTGAACAAAGCAAAACTACCAGAACCTGTGAAACAGCTGTAATTTGGCTGCAAGGTATGTGACAAATAATTCTATTCTTTTATAGAGATCCTACTTTTCTACTATAAAGATCATCTACACTGTAGGGTACAGTGTATCGATCACCTCACTTATTATTGCCGTGACAGTTCTTATTGCATTCAGGTATGTAAGGTTGTTCTCTAACCTTGATTCTTTTAACAGTTCTTAGTATCTTGGGCTATGTGAGATAGCATTAGCTATAACAAAGTAATATTTATAGATATTCAGAATAATAAAAATAAAATATTCTGTCCATATTGATTCAATAATATTAAATTGAGGCTAGAAACAAAAAGCGACCAGGCATAAGAAGAACTGGGAAATAAACACTGACTGTCTATTAGAAACTCAGTTTGATGCTAAATAACCAGTAGTTCATTTTTCTTGCAAAACTATATATGTTTGGTTTTTGTGGCTTCAGTGAATTCTATATTAAGAAGAAGAATACACACGAATAACTTGATTCTGAATAAATGATCCTACAGCACTGCATACACTGAAACATTTACAACCAAAGATATATTTTGAAAGTTAGGCACTCTACATTTGGAAAGATTTCTTTCCAGCTACTAGATATTTTCAGATATAATTTAGATTGTTTAGAGTAAAACAAATTGATTGTCATTTAATGTATATTTGTTATTTACTGCCATATAGGATTTATTTTATTAATCTATATTTATTTCTTGTATATCCTCAAGACAAAAAAGAACAGTGTATTATGCTGTGAGAGTCATGTTTCTCTGGGGAAAGTGTCCTGACCTCTGCTGGTTCCTAGTTCACGGCTGGAAGGCAGCAGATATGTTTATTGACATCCACTCTGACCTCAGGGAAACAAACCAGTCTAAATGAGGGGAAAGAAAGAAACAATGGGCATAAAGAGACTTATCAATAGGGAGGAAAAAGTTATACTTAACAATGGGGTTGGCATTTGAGTTCAGAAATACAATTCTGCACAGTCTAAGTGAGCTTTAAGATTAGGTGATTACTGAGATTACTGGATCTGGGTGCAATTCAGCTTTTAATGGAACTCTTTGCTTATGAGGTAAAATCTTCAACTTCAAAGAAAAATATAAAATTGATGCTTTATAACTCCTCTAAAAGCTTGTATTTAATAACAGTAAAAATTAATCTGACTGAATTGAGAATCTAAAATAGATGTGACAAATTGTTTTAAAGCTCTCATCTGTATTCATTTAATTTGTAAGAGTAAATCTGGAGAACTAAGGAATAATTTTTTATTTCTGAATATAAGGCTGTCTACACAAGGATTTAATGCAGTTTAACTCACCCACAGCATAAGGTGTAGAAAATCTTGCTAAGTTTTACTCTGTTCATTGAGAAAACTGTCTAGTTAGTTCGGGATATCTCTGCATACTTGTTCTTGGGAGTGGTTTATAAATAGTCAGAACTGTAGCAGTAAAGATCATTCCTCAAATGCAGGTTTCTCTTGACCCAAAATCAATGTTAATCAGAGGCCTGGCTCAGGGATACTAAATGCAAACCAAAACTGAGATTCCTGGAATTTGACAGCAACATCACCAGGTCACCACCTAATAAGCGAAGGTGATTAAGGTGTGAGACTACGAATGAATTGCTTTACATGAGGACGGTTTCTAACTCGTCCTGCCTGCAAAGACAGCTTATTGGATGAATGTGTACTTTCTATACATGCTTGCAAGTAACAGATTAAACAAGAGCTTATTGTATATTTTAATTACTGCCAGCACAAGTCAGTTAATTGCCTGAGAAGGACCTCTCCTTTTCTTGCAGGAGGCTTCGTTGTCCCAGAAATTATATCCATGTACAGCTCTTTTTTACTTTTATCTTGAAAGCTATTGCCATCTTCATTAAGGATGCTGTCCTTTTCCAAGAGGAAGACATTGATCATTGCAGCTTCTCTACAGTAAGCATATGAAAAGCAGGATACTGTGGTACATGATGTTTTTGCATACAGTCTATACATGGTTTCGCTTTTCATGGCTTTATTTACTTACCTTTTTTTCCTTCTAAAAAGATAATGAAAATAATATAATTCTTTTATTCAGTATGTTTTACCTCCATAAGTGTGTACCTCATGTCCTTCTGTGTTCTGAATGCATCAATTTGTAATCCTGTAGTTCTCTACATCAGACATAGATTTTGCCATAGAAAAAAGTAGTACCATTACACTTTTACACTTCTATAATTTAAGGCTTAAAATTTGCTATCTCTGAGTACCTCATAGCACAGATTTTAAGAGACGATGCTTCTGGAAATGTTTAGCTTCATGTTCTGCCTAAAACCTCTGAACTATTAACTGAAAAGCATGCAAGGTACTAGGCTATCAACTTAGCTTTGATCCAGCCACAAATACTGGCAATATGGCAATGGTTTTCAAACAAAGGTTTATGGGATGATTATGCTACATTCACAAAAATTTAGAAGTGAGTGTAAGTAGGAAAGTGGGTCAATGAACATTTCTTGAAGGCCCATAGAGCATTTGTCTCTACTCGCATAAGGTACACTGGAGGCAGTGCATTCATGGGAGAAATCACATGTTATATTTCTAACACAGCGACACAAAGCAAAACGGAGATTCATAGGTATTATTATGGTTAAAACCTTACTTTTCAGAAAATCATTGTACATT
>JBCJKH010033398.1:8515-31713 GCA_039877255.1 Loriculus beryllinus
TGATCTCACCAGCACACAGGTTCTCCTTAAAGTTTCCCTGCTTAGTGGCCTGGCCTTCTACTCCCCTGTGGAAGTGTTGGTACAAGTTATATGGAAGGGCAACCTTGCAGGAGCAAAGACATGCCTCTGATTCTGCCAGGGCCCTGGCTGCCTACTTATCTAACCTAAGCACCAGACTGCACAGTGTCAGAAAAGGGCTGGAAATATACATATTATCAAAACTGCTTTTAGAATGTAACATACAGTACCAAAACCTTATTAAATAAAATAAACCAGGCTTTTTTCTTAATAAGTTCATTTTTATGTAATAATCAAGCCATATATTAATTCTTATTTCCATTATCTTACTTCTCCTCTCTTCAAAGCAGTCATTATTTCATTTTAAGTTTCTACCATGCCAATATGTTTATTAGTATCTCTGCTTACATCTGTGCATAGTCCCACTGATTTCAAAGAGAAAGCTTCTAAGTAGTAAATATGGAAAAGGTTGACTAGGATATTCTGAAAATGTGTAATATTTGGCTTCTGAAATATTTGTAACTGGTTATAACTTCATAAGAAGGTTTGACTTTCTGTACTGAGCAAACTTTTCCTGGTGCATAAATGCATATGTTTTTTCATTCTTGTTTGAAGAAGATCTTTAATTTGGAGAGTACTGCAGTTCTCTTAGACTGTATGTTTTCAATCTGAAGAACTACAGAGTCACTTCTAAGAAAATTTTTAAAAGTAGTTACAGAAAGAACACTTCTTGCCTGTAAACTTAAAGTCTTTCTGCAGGAGTCTCAATCTTTAGTGGCAAATGGTCTCTAACAATCTTCAAATTTAATAGTGGTGAGCCTAGATTAAGCTGCTAAGGCTGACTCTTAGAGGTAACTCATCTGTGTGAACCCCATGAAGGTGGCCTAGTAATAGAAACCTGACCCTTTCCAGGTTGCTGTGTGCAAACTTTTCCACTTTTTTTTCTCCAGCTGGTACCAGTAACACCTTTGTGGATCCCATTTAGAAGAGTTTTATTCTGCCTATATATACAACACAATATTTACATAATTAGCTCAGGCTTTCATTTACACAAAATGTCAGCATGCCCGTAACCTATCTGTAGCACATAGGTTCCCCTGGCAACAGGAAGCAAAATTTAGTTTTTTCCATTTTTAGTTTAAAAGACTCAGTTCATGATTTTATTTTTAATTTGGTTTATATGAGGAGATATTTATCCAACTTACCTTTAGTTCTGCTGAAAAGTTCTCCAGATGAAAATTCTGATGGCAAAGAAACTTTACTACCCAATTTAGAACAGAGGCTGGTGTAAACGTTTTAAGAATCATAACAGCGTGGTACTGATACTCAATACAGATATAGTAAAACAACTGATATTTAAATACAAGGATAGTTCTAAAGATGTACACTTTTAACTTCACAGATAAATTCCTCGATCTGTGCTACAAATGCTATGAAAAGCTGAAATTCCACCTCTGCTTTTTAAAATACAATATTTCAAGACCAAAGCCATGCTAGAAGCCAAGTCTAAGTCTCACATTTTTCCTTACCAAGCACATATCCTGACCTCATCGTTCCTTGCCAAGTCTTGGCCTTTATATGTGCTATTTAAAAAGCAAACAAAGAACATGAATTTGTTCAGACTCTGGGAGTATTTCAGCCTACAGCTCAGCAAAAAAACCTTATCTGAAACCAGTGAACTTCTCAGGACCATTGAGAATTGACCAGAGGGGCCAATTAGCTGTTGCACAGTTTCACTGATTCTGTGTCAATAATCTATAAATGTAGAGAGCAGGCAGGTTTTTGCTACTGGTTTAAAATTAAAGTGCCAGTTCTCAGGAAGTCTGTAATACTCAACTGAATTCAGTGGACCGCACAGATCTAAATGCATTGAGGGTCTAATAGGAATAGGTACATCATATTTTCAAACACATTACTTCCTTCAGAAAATAAAATTTTGTTCACCATTGAAACAATATTAATTAGATGTCCGTATTCTTTATATAGTGAAATAGCTACTTTGTTTTTCCTTTCAAAGGCAGGCACCTAAAGAATCTGTTTTCTGCCTCACAACAGCAACAACCAACATCTTAAGACATTTTTGGTTCACTTCTGGTTGCACCCTGTGGTTTTTCTGACTACCTTAGAAATAGGTTTCTTTTGGATGCAGCAGACTGCTTTTGTGTTGGCTGAATATTACTTAATCATGAATGTCTTACTATCCATATGACACATTGAATAAATGGATATGGTAAGTGACTTTGTCCATATAGGCAGACATCACAGGTACCAGAGCCATCATGGCCCCACTTACATCACTTATTTCTACACCCTGCTGAGCAAAGTGTTGAGACTACTTTGCAAAATTTGGGCAGATTCCAAAGTATTCTGGATGCAAAAGGTTGCTATTACTTAGCTGGGCTGAGTTTACTCACTCATTTGGCATATGTCAGTAAGGATATCTAAACCAAAAGGGTTTAGACTTTGCTGCACAGAAAATTTGCTTTTTGACTCCAGAGCTAGCTGGGCACACACTGCTGCTCTTTCCAGCTGCTGCTGAAATCTCCAGACTATTTTTGACAGAGTATTTGTAAAAGCCCATCACACTTTCATGATCACTTGAAAACCAATTAAAGTGTGTTAATGCATTCCAAATATTAATTTTGCATACAGAAAATAACTTTTTTTTTTTTTTTTCACTGTTGAAGATTCTTTACAGTGGCAAATATGATAGAGGTTTGCCTTTGTGCATATGGAGAAAAAAGAAGGAATTATCCAGAAGCCCCTAAACTCCTAATCTAAGAATTAAGGTAAATACATTCTCAGACTATCATTTATTAGTATTACAGATCTGCGGAATCTTAAAAAGACAGTGCAAGCAACAGTTTTCAGGAAGCCTGAGGAACAGCTGACCAGATTTGGACATATGATTGATGGGATCATATATAGTATAATTGTTTTCTGATAGAGCTATAAATCAAAAAAATCCTGGGTTTCTTTAAATATACGATCCAGGAGAAACTGATTCAGTTTGAAGACACAGTAATCTTTTCCTGAGCTACTGTATCTGGGTATCTTTGGCAAACTCTGTCCTGTTATTATGTTGAAGCCTAGGATGGGACCTGACTAAACTCATTTTCATGAGGTGTAAAAATAAGCTTATTGATGAAATCCTGGCATTGCTGACTCCACAAAGAACCTATTAATATTTAACATGAGATAAATTTGCTTTAAAAAAAAGGATTTGGCTTTTCAGAGAGCTTGATTTGTTTAAAGCTATGTCTTTTTCCATCAAAATCAAAAGTTAACTTGGAACTATATAAAAGACTGTAAATTAAATTTAGTGAACAGCATTTTATGATCCATCCTGATGCATGTAATTGCCATAGGTAGAAAATACATCTGTGGTGAAGAAATGGAAAATTGGAACATTATGGTGTTTCCACCAGGCTCCATTGTTAGTGAATCTAAGCTAATCTTTATTGAATTCCTGAGACAGCATGAGGAGGTTTCTTCTTCTAAAAAAAAAAAAGTGCTGAGCAAGTGAAAGCGGAGCCAGAACAGACACTGCCACTTTGTTTTAGGGATTTAGATACATTATTTAACTTGAGTTCTGCAGGACAAAATGAAACAGTGATGGTAGCTGATTCTCCCTGGTGTATCTTGTAGTCTATATTAAGTAAACTTGATATAGAATGTAAAACAAAAGCCTTTGATTGAAAAGTTGCTCCATACTGGTGAATTATATGGACAGATTCACAGCACATAATACTCTAGTTAAACCATAGCTAAGTTTACCCTCCCGTTGCAGCAGTATAGTGTATTCATACATAACATGATTTTAAATTAACCAGCCAATAACTGCAGCCAATCATCTGTGGCAGCATGGAGCTCAGTGAGGTCTAATTGACCTAGGTATTTACCCAGACTTTTGGACAGGTTTTTCAGGTTGCTTAATGTCATTCTACTAACTTCTTTTAACACTTCTTTGGTCAAACTATACCATTGAGTCGCCTGCGTGGGTCATATTGGTATATACTGATATAACCTGAGTAAGAGCTTCAGGAGGGCACAAACCGGATCAAGGCCTCCCACCACAGCAGATGGAAAGGAGGACAGAGACCTTTTTTGTTTCACCCCAGCCCCTCTCCAGCAGCACAGTGGGACACAGGGATGACACACAGATGATCTGCCTCACGCGGCAGGGTGATCCTCTTTAGCATGAAACCAACAGGATCTAGACAGGGTCAAATATCACAAAAGTATTGTGACCCTAATGGGTTACTAAATCTACCATATATGAAGGATAACCAGAGGTTTTAAACACTGCAGTCAGCAAAACAACCTTTACCTAATTAGAGTGCCAAGAGCTTGATGTTTCTAACCTCGTTTTCATGTGAAAATCTCTCATCGATTCACAGGGCTCTGCAGTGAATGTATGTCTGTACCACAAAATTGTTGGACAGATAACTGTTTCAGCATATTCGTCCAAAGACACGAGACCTATAATTTTATACCAAATTGGCTCTAATTACCAGCAAAAGCACTGACTGTGCTGAGGCATTTTCTAAGGGTTTGCCTTCCCTGCACAGAAAGACAGACCCTCCCACAGCCCACAGAGTAAAGCCCTCTGACCTAGGGCTTTAAATATGGACTAATTTATCTGGCTAGGATTACCTGCTGAGAAAACCATTGAGAACTAATGATCTGTCCTTTCCTCTACCCAACACTGAAAGACAGGCTGGGGCCAGATTCCAGCTAGGACTGGGTAGAATGAAAGAAGCAGATGGAGGGGTCTACAAAACCACAGGGAGAAACTGAGATAACAGAGGTGCCAAAACGTAAGACTTTGGTAGAAGTTGCTGAGGGGACAGTCTTCTGACGCACCAAGAGGTACATTTTTAGTTTAAAATCATCTTTTCCAACTAAGGCAAGGGAGAGTAGTCCACTGGTCAGACCATTAGAAAACCTGGATTGAAGTAGCTGCTCTGCCAGAGAACACTTGATTGTGTTGAAGTAGCTGCTCTGCAAAATGTGTAATGGCAGTTCTTCACTATTTCACAAAATACATTAAAGACTTTGAATTGCTCAAATATTATGGTAATAGGAGCTGTAGAAGCACTTTTTACTTACTAATAAACATAATTTCTTTTAAGGTAGCTGTTTTGTTTTGTTTTGTTTCTATTCATGCGTCTCCAAAGAGAAGAGTTCTCAGTGTCTATTAAGACCTTTAGAGCACAAGTGTTTGCCATCAACAGTTTGTCCTAAAGCAAAATTGTAAAAATATGAAATTCTATGTTAATATAAGAAGTTACAGAAACTTCTGTTGGAGTAAGTCCAGAGGAGGGCCACGAGGATGATCAGGAGACTGGAGCACCTCCTGTATGAAGACAGGCTGAGAAAGTTGGGGCTGTTTAGCCTGGAGAAAAGAAGTCTGTGTGGAGACCTCATAGCAGCCTTCCAGTATCTGAAGGGGGTCTATAAGGATGCTGGGGAGGGACTATTTATTAGGGACTGTAGTGATAGGACAAGGGGTAAAGGGTTAAAACTTAAACAGGGGAAGTTTAGACTGGGTATAAAGAAGAAGTTCTTTCCTGTTAGGATGGTGAGGCACCAGAATGGGCTGCCCAAAGAAATGGCAAATGCTCCACCCCTGGAGTGTTTAAGGCCGGGCTGGATACTGCTCTGAGCAACCTGATCTAGTAGAAGATATCCCTGCCCATGTAATTCTAGAATCTTAAGATTCTTCCTAACCCTAACCATTCTGTGATTCAATGATTCAATGATTCTATGACTCTATGCCTGTGAAAATGCCACTCCCCAGGGTAACATATTTAGGATAATTTATTAATTACTTTTTCCTTCTTCTAGACGGTCTTATGCTCAAAATTCTATTATTATCTTGTAAATGTGTACAAGAAGCAGGGAAATAAATGAAAAAAAGTTTTTCACTTGTTTTTTACCCCCTTAATTATACATGAGATAAGGAGGCAGAAGAAGTCTGATTAAGTTTATTTCATTTTTCAAAAACCCCTCAACTGATTTCCAGTAAAAAATGAACTACTATACTGCTAAAGAGACAGGGGACTTAACCCCAGTCTTATGCACATGACCATTTGTAGAAGGAATTACCCTCCTGATTCTACGTTTCTCATTCTGCACATCTTGACATTGAACTGGCAAGAAAACATCATGATGCTTTTAGACCAGGATCTATCCATGATGCAGCACAAAGCCAAACCTCAGATCCTAGGAATCGGACCATATGATATCAGGTATGTTGAAATTTGTCTAAATTTGTCATGCGTGAATATAAAATGTGCTTCATTGAATTAAGAAAGATAGAGTCATATAAAGCCTATATATTGTCTGAGTATTTTTTATTGGAGGAGAAAAATAAAATAACTAGTCATTCCAAAACTTTTAGCTTTACCATGCTACCAATATCACTTTTTAAAACAATCTACTGTTTACTATTGATCACTCAGACATTGAGCTTTAAAGACTGAATGTATATGAAATACATTCTAAGGTTTTTTGTACAACAAACCCAAGGAACTTGAAATAAACAAGAAAAATCTTTATCATGAGCATTTTCCTTTTCATTTTCCCCTGCTTCACCCACTGGACTGCAGAGGAGCTCACTCCCTTAACAGAGAGAAAAAGTATATGTCAACTTACCTCACCTACAGAGCCTTCAGGCAAAATGCATCGCTTTTTCAGGTCTGTCAAGGACTGAATAAATCACAGATAAGTGGGTTAAAATGTCAGCACCCACTGGAACTGAAATAAATCTACCACATCTTTTCACCCAAGCGAAATTCTAACTGCAGTACCACCAGCACTTCATTCATTCATTACGGAAAACAACATAAAACTCTTAATGATCTATTTTATTTTTTTTTTTTTACAAGATGAAGAAAACACAAGTTGTTGGCTTTCTCTCCCCAGCCCATTGTAAGAAGTCTGTGGAAGTCATCTTGTGCAAAAGGTCAGATAAGTGTGATGTGAAAGATGGTGTTAAATAGGCTTTCAAACTTTGTTTATTAATAGATATAACCCTTTCACCTCTGCTACATCTGTCACCACTAGGTTAAATATCATCTATCTTACTGGTCACCTGACTTCATGTTATTAGTACAGGAAAATGCCACAAAAACCACTGAGCAGTCACAAACCTCTTGCGTAAAAATGCAAGAGTAGGATTGCCTGAGCCCTCCTAATAAAATGTAACCTAACATGGAGCAACTAAAGCCACTGGGGGTAGCCTCTGGCTTTAAAGTATTCACTAGGCCATTGATCATTGAAGACAACATATGGTGACCTCACACAAACAAAATGTAAACTCCCAGACTCACTGATGGCATTCCTAGAGCTCTGTCCAAATTTGTATTGCTCCTCTGTAAACTGTTTGACATAAGCAGTGAAAGATGGAAATAGAAAAGGGTCTCCTCAGTATGATGAGCATACCATGAGATGCAGCTGGATGCAATTGAATTAACTTGTACCATACTTTGATGTTTAAAAAAATCTCAGGGCAAGATATGTGTGAATAGAATTTTTGTAAGTTTCTTGGGAGTGTATTTGTCCTTCTGGATATCCAAAACAGATGCTAGAGTATAAAACTCCCTGTTTTTCCTGTGGTTTGTTTTTGGTTTGGGTTTTTTTTTTGTTTGTTTGTTTTTATTTTATTTGTCTTTTAGAGGAGATTAAGAAAATGAATGGAAAAAAATATATGCTGTTTAATATGCATTTATCAGACAGAAAGGCATATTGATGTATGTCTGCGGGTTTATATACATGCTTTTCTTTTCCCTCCTTTCTTTCCTTCCTTCCTCCCTCCCTGCCTTCCTCCCTCCCTCCATCCCTTCCCCTATAAGCACCAGGAATGCATAAGTGTAAAACCCTCAGTATAGCGGCAGAATGATTTAGGTACTTTAACCATCCCTGTGGTCCCTCACTGGACTCTCTCCAGTATGCTTATGCCTCTCTAGCGATGTGGAGTCCGGAACTGGACACCTCCAGGTGTGGCTCCAACAAGTGCTGAGTAGAAGGGAAAGACCACTTCTTTTACCTACAACACTGCAGGTTTTTGTTTCCTCATGGAGCCTATCATACCCTTAGCCTTCTTTGCTGCAACGACATGCTGCTGGCTCCTTTTCAACTTGATATCCAGCACGACCCTCAAACCCTTTTCTCAAGCCAACCTGCTTTACAGACAGGCGACCCCATGCATAAACGGGTTGCTCCTTCCCAGGTGCAGGACTTTGCACTTCTCGTTACCCTTCACGAGGCTCCTTTTGACCAGTTTCTCGAGCCTGCCGAGGCACCTCTGGGTGGCGGCACCTCCCGCTAGTGTACCAGCACCTCCCCGAGAAAACGCGTCAAAACGGAAACTGCGTTGGCCGGGAATCGAACCCGGGTCAACTGCTTGGAAGGCAGCTATGCTCACCACTATACCACCAACGCTGTGATGCTCAGCCGTCTGTGGTTATACTCCTCCTTCCTTTCTAGTTGCCATATGTTCCTAGTCTAACCACAGGATTTGCTAACTGCACACCACACGTACAAAAAAGAACTACTGAAGGAAACATTCAAATATATTCCATAGCTGCCAAGGCTGCTAGAAAACTTTTTTTCTTTTTCTTTTTAACAATAGAAAAAAACCCCAAGGTGTCATTCAGTGAAATATTTCCAGCATCCTGATTTAACAGAAATCTAAGTAACAAGACTAAACCCTTCAGAAATTGCACTGCAGATAATGGCACAAGCAGAGAAAAAAAAAGCTAACAGCTGACAGCTCCAGTCTAATGAAATGGGCATCCTCATTTCACCATTTTTTTGTAAAAGGAATACTCCTGCTAGCATTAACACTGTACTATGATGAGCTTTTAATTTCATGTTTGAATGGTTAGGTATGTTGTCTTTTCTCTAAGCTACTGCTTTTCTCTTCTCGATATCATCTAGAGGAACACTAGATCACACAGAAAATACAGCTGAAAATAAACTCAGTAGATTAACAAAAGGTTGATATTTGAAAGATGATTATCTGAAACACAACTTTGAAGTTTTGACTCTCAAACTTCAGTGTATTTTATCATATAAAGTGTGATGAAAGGTTTTCTGTTAGAGTGGATAGAGTAAAAAAACTAATTTAGAGATACAAGTTTTCAAAACTCACATGGTTTGAGGATATCCCATGCAGAATCCAGCTTCTTCTACTGCATCTGTGATTTCTCATCTGAGAATGTCCTGTTTACACACAGATATGGTTCTTAACATGCAGGAATGTATTGCTATTCTCAGCAAGCTTATAGATGAAAACACTGTGCATTGGTTCTCAGTTTCTTAATAAAGAGACTTTCAGGTCTCTTTCGTCCTGAAGTCTTCATTGCTTATTGCAATGGTTGTCAGAAAAGTTGTAAGATCTAGTACTGGTGAGACATCCACCAGTTTCCTGATTCCTGACCCCTTCTGTCACTTTGTTTGCATCTGAGGAATGACTAGGTCCATAGCAGGTCCCAGTCCTGTGCATACTCTGGCCATTTCACTCAGAATTATCCAGTGTTTGTGCTGGTGAAATTTTATGCAACCTTAGAGAAAAGTCTAAAGAGTAAGCAACACCATAGTAAGGCTATGAAGTCTTGTCCCATTTTCTCCTCATAATTTTCTTGAAAAGGCAGTAAAATGAGCCAAGATCCTATTTGTAAGGCTCTGCAAATGGCTTATGAGTGCATACTCTTAAATGTATTTATAACTAAGACTTAACAGAACAAGATAAGAGGGCTCTGCTGAATGATGTAGAGTCTATTGTCACTTTATATGACATAGAATCATAGACTCATGGGATGTTTTGGGTTGGAACTGATCTTAAAGGTCATTTAGTTCCATCCTCTTGCCAAGGGCAGGACACCTTCCACTAGACCAGGTTGTCCAAAGCCCCATCCAACCTGGCCTTGAACACTGCCAGGGATGGGGCAGCCACAGCTCCTCTGGGCAACCTGTGCCAGTGTCTCACCACCATCATAGTGGAGAATTTCTTCCTAATATCTAATCTAAATCTATCCTCTTTCTATTAAAATCTATTCTCCCTTGTTTTATCACTACATGACCTTGCAACAAGTCCCCCTCCAGCTTTCTCTAGGTATTGTAAGGCTGCAATAAGGTCTCCCCAGAGCCTTATTTTCTCTGATATTGCTTTGCAAATACACACTTCAGTTATGCAGTGCATGCATAGCAAATCATTCCTTTTGGCATCAGATTTTCTATGTACTTATGGTGGAACCCTTTTATATGGGGCCTTGGCCCTGAGCCAGTAGCTAATTATTTAAGATGACACCATGAGGCACATCAAACTCATTAATCATAATAAATTCTGAAAAATACATACCTTATTGTAATGTTTTTCTTTCTTTTCTTCTACACTGTAGACACAAGAAATATTTTTTAGTAAAACTGCTAAGGCATGGATAGTAGCCTAGCATGAATAAAAAGCCTAGCAAAAGCTGTTTCCAACGTTACTGGTGAGTATGTTTTAACAATCATCACAAAAGGCTATTCTTTATATCTCCGCAGAAATATTCCATGGAAGTCTGTGGACTACCATTTGAAAACCATTACCTTACTGGTTAGGAAATATAAATAACTTCAGTAAAGAAGTCAGTCTGGAGGAATTGTGGATGTATTTCTTACTAAGGATGATAATTCTCTCTCTTCATGTTGTAGTCTTAACTATATCTTCCTTGTGATCTTACCAGCCCATATTTTAAGGCAATACAGAGTGAAAAGGATGATTTTAAAACTGTGTGGTGGAACTGGAAAGAGTGGTTAGGCAGAATGGGACAAGGGAAGAGGGATGGGCTAAGGGGAGCTTTGTGAAAGGCAGCCATCTGGGTCTCCGCTCATAAAGCTGCTTAATTCCTGATGAACTTAAGCACTCAAAATAGCAGACAAACTCAGAAGACTGCATTCCCAAAGTCAAAGTAGTCTTATCCTGCTGAAGGTATTCTAGAAACACTTCTGAACATTCTGTAAGCACCTGAAAAATCTGTTGAAATCTGACTCCAATATTCCATTCCCAAATGCAAAGCCTCCTTAACTTCACTAACTGTTGTACGTCCAGACAATATGCACACACTGCCAAATCTGAGGTTCTGCATTAAATTTGTCCTGATTGTTGTTTTTCTTCTCCCTCTCACACACACATATGTACACAGATTCCAGTAGCACTTGATGAACAAGCAGATTAAATTAACCTTTATTAAGTCTTACAAGAACAAGATGTGTGTGTAATGCTAGCCTTTCCTAATCTGGTTTTAATTCACTAGGCAACAAATCTGTTGACCGTGAGTCTACTGCATTTAGCAGGGAGGCAGTACTTTACTGTGGCATAATTAAAAGATTCCTACCACACACATAATGACACGCTCTCTGCTTTCTTATTAAAGGTTTCCTTTGTTTGGGTTTATACAAAATTAGTTGCATATGTGACTGCTTTTGCTGCAATATCATCTTCAACTACTTAGTGCACCATCATGCTAACCTCTCAGTTAACCCTTGTTTCAAAGGCTACTCAGTGCAGGTGCAGCAATGTTGCTTTTCTGGCAAAGACATGCCTTGCTCACTGCTAGTGACCTCTGTTATCACTGAGGATCTGGGCATGCTACATATGCTTTTTGCTTACAGTGCAGGGCCTCAGCCAACTGCATAATTGAGGTGCTACAAATCCACAGCCTACAGAAACCTAGAAGCTATTCAAACAAAAAATAAAACCTATGTCCCAACACTTAATTTGCCCAATTTGCTGGCAAAAGGTTTCTCCACAGAGTATGGATCCCGGCTTAGCTGTTCTGGAAGGATAATGTGCTTATACTGTAAGTCCAGAAAAGAAAACTGCCTAAAATATGCCAGGCAAATAGTGGTATAATAATGTTACAGACATATGATCGTTCAGAGGTTATCTGAAAGCTTTATATACTTAGACTTCATAGACAAAAAAAAAAGTTTTGTAATTTTCTTCAGACAAGCCAAATAGAAACAATTAATAAGAACCCTTTTTGAGGCTCCTGCTTGAATGTCTTACATATTTTTCTTATTACTACTATTCACTTTTATATAACCTGATTGTC
The DNA here is from genome assembly GCA_039877255.1 of Loriculus beryllinus. Lineage (NCBI taxonomy): Eukaryota > Metazoa > Chordata > Aves > Psittaciformes > Psittacidae > Loriculus > Loriculus beryllinus. The sequence goes on from JBCJKH010033398.1 coordinate 20,641, forward strand.
TTAGGTGCTGACTTCACTTTGCCAAATGCTGTTCTCCAGTCAAATTATTCACATAGTTAGATACTTTGTTATCTTAAGGTCAGTCTCCCTGAGTGGTCAGTCCTTGACATACAATAAATATAACATACATGCAGGCACATATTCATCTTTATCAAAGAAGATAGCAACTCAGATCTAGGAATATTTTAAAATAGATTATAAAGATGGCATTTAAAAAATCTTGAGTTGTTACTGTCCATCAAGAAGCCTTGCAGAAGTTTTTTCACATTTGTAACAATTGTGAGTTTGGTTGCTTTTTCATTTCTAATTCTAATAACTCTAGTTAAAAAAAATGACATGATTCTAGATTTCACAGATAATATTAGTAATTCTAGCATTTTTCATTATGACTACTGATTTTTTTTATCAATATCTAGAAAACTGACTTTTCAAAAAAAGTATTTTTTTATCAATAATTATTAGAAGTTTTATGGGAAGCTATAAGAGCTTTTCTCCGGCATATGTGAGTTCATAATACAATAATAAATAATAAGCTGTTAAATTCATAAAAAAACCCAACTTACCTGAAAAACAGGATTCCTAGTGCTAAGGAAAGCTCACTGTCCTGGATGCAGTGGAGCACCAGCAAGACTGGTATAGTACCGCTAAAATGAAGGTTAGCTTCTTTTTGGGCATCCCAGTGCCAAAATCAGCTGAAAAAATAGGTAACTGTCCCCAAAATAATAAGCGACTGTTTGAAAAGTCTTAAATAATTCTTAAACTATTACTGGTGTTCTTTAGTCTTTCTTTGAATTATCAAGGGATAGGAAATTAAATTAAAATGTGAACTGAGATTTTTTTCATTTTTTTTCACTTGTGTTCAACAACTAGGATGCTATGTAGGAATGTGCATGAATACTTTCAGAGGGTGATTCACCTCAGCCTGGGATCGGTGTCTAAAATAAGCTGAAGAATTACCTTCTGGAGGGACATTTTTCTTTCTACTGATGTTAAAAATAGGAAGCAGTTAGTCCAAACTTAAAAGTTTTACATAAGGTGGCATTCATGTAACCAAAACATTTTTAAATTCACGATAAACAATGACAGCTCTCATTCTCTCTCAGTCCAGTTTATTCTTATTGCAGTTACATTATTTTGAGAATAGGAATATTATCTCAGAAGATGAAGTTTGAGGTTGGTTAGCGCATGGATACTGGTGATTTTTTATGCAGACAAGATGCAAGACATTCAATAGTTATTTAGATGTTTCCAGGTTGTACATAGTACATGTCTCAGAAATTATTTGATATTTAGAAATTATTTACCTAACTACCAAGAACGCTACAGGGTCCCTATGATGACCCGAGGAAATAAAAGTCACTGAGTTTGCTCCATTTGGTGATAACACCACCAAATATTTTTAAAAATACAACCCCAAAGAGGATTATTAGAAAACAAAGTTGGTTTTGTTTGTTGTTTGTTTTTTTTTCTTTGAATTCATGTAGCTGATTCAAGAAAACGGCTATACGCCCTTATGTCACTGTTTCAGATTTATTAACCAGATCTGAAGTCCTTAAACAGATAGGCTTCAAACACTTTCACACTTACACTTTTACCACTTTCCATAATAATGTCTGGTTTAGGTGATTAGATTTATAGATACAATAACAGAGGAGAGTAGTAAAAGTGCCTCCTTATTTATACAGACTGAAAATGTAGAAGTGATGGACTATATGATTAAGGAAGCCCAAAGACTGCATACTCTTTCCTTTTTTTTAGCCTCCAGTACACTCTTATTCTCCATTTCTATTCTTCTTTTCTTCTGGCTGCTGTTTGGGCATAATTTTAAACAAGGCAAGACACAAGCCCCAGTCTCCACCTAACATCAGGAAGCATTACTGGAAGATTTGGCCACAAAATCTGAATACAAATATGTGATTGAGAATGTGTATTTATTTTTTTTAGTAGCAGAATAATTCAGAATCCATAGACAAAGATTCAGATTTATTTTGTCAATTTATTTTATCCCTTACCTCTGACTATCTCTTTTAGGAGAAGTTTCTGCCCTCGCTTCAAACTATGTTATCCTGATTGATTTTGGCCACAGAAACAATTCATCTTTTAATTTGTCCTTACTATATAGTTTATCTTTGCTATATCATTTTGGACATGTGTATAGTAATCTAGAGTCTAAGATTCTGCTTTACTGCATCTCCATCTTTCTGGGAGTTGAAAGGGAATAGTAGGAAATGACTGAAAAAGTTCTGCCTCTTTAGGGAAATAGACACAAGGAAAAATGTATAACATGGTACTTGCACTTAGTTGTGTAGGGATTTCTTTTTTCCCATCACCTTCTGAAAAGGTTGGCGCATTTCATTTTTTGCTATCAGTCCAAAAGATTACGCTTTCCAGATCTCTGTCAAATGACTATGATTGATGCACCAGTGGAAATAAATATGGGGAAAATTACTCCGGAGTATTTACGCATTAAATAAACTAACATTCTCTACCCCAGATGCTTACAGACAAGTGAAAAATTAAGCCACTTGATTCTTGTACTTCAGTATAGAAATAGATTCTATGGAAATGGGGTCGTTTGGTGGGTATTTTCTCTGCGCAAGGTCTTTTTATTGACTTTTGTTCTGAGGTTTAACATGTACATCGAATCATATAAGAAATTCCTGGTCAGGACTGTCAGTTTTAGTCATTTTGCTGGGAAAACTTTCTAGAAAAATATTTTATTTCAAAATACATATTTATTTTGAAGGGGGGAAAAAAAATATTGTTTCAAATTCTTGCTGTAATTCAGGAAAGCTTCCCTTACAGTTCTGTCTTAACATTGTCAGGTAGCACAGACTAAGATTGAATTTATAAACATAAGTATACAATAATATTACCACTCACAGTTCATGACTGTTATAATCTCAGTGACAACTTCTGTACAATCTAATTTGGAATTAAAGTTTTTCAGCTGCCAATACGCTGCATCTGAAGCATGGCAGAGCTGCTCTGAGATTTGTTTAAGGTACTGCAATTTCATATGCCAATAATGATATTATTTTAACTAAAATTTTCTATATAGAATCTTGCATAGTTCTTAAATTGGTATTTTCTAAAAAGTAAATTACATTACAAGTCATATCAACACTCCATTAGATTAACTGCAAATGTTTTTAGAACAGATTTAGACACATTAGATACCTTTTCTTACCTTTCTTTCACTAAGATGTGGTCTAGAATTCGGTTGATACCTAATCCTCCGACTACTGAGATTCACCAAGTTATCAAACATCAGCTGAGCTGTAGAATAGTTTGTTGTTCATCCATTAGCCATGATCTGCAAAAACAAATCTCACCATGGAATATAATTCATATTCACTGCAAATCAAGTTGACTTGCATTTGCTTTGGCTAAAAGCAGATGTTCTATAGTTCATATATAATAGAGTAGATTTAAGTTGCCATTAAGTAATTTCTTTTATTTATTACTTTCTGATTCTCCTTATGAGTCAAAAGGGGAGAACACTATACATGTTAAGCCAAGAATTTATTGTTAGCACAACTAAAATCAAGCTAAAATGCCAAAAAAGTCATTATCCATCCGTCTATCTAATCTACCTATCATCAGAAGTGTATTAATATTCACCAAATTAATTCAACATTATTCTATTCCATATTCTCCACTTAACAGAAATCATATGTCATTAATAATAACATTAAAAACCGTTACGCAAAACTTTCAATTTTCTATACTTTTTCTTTGGGTATGCTGTTTACCACCACGGCTCTCTACCCTAAGGCCAACAGAGCCAATCTTCCTCCAAAAGAACACAACAGCTGCAATGAGTCAACAGCATCCCTGAGGAGAATGATGTTGATGATGCTATTTTTTCTTTTCCTTTGCTGGGAGCAGTAAGTTGCTAATGGATTATTTCACCTTCCCTAGGCTCCAGGTGGGGATATTTTCATATCTTGTTCTTCATGTTATACTTGAGTTTAGTAATTAACGTATGCTTTGTTTAACTCATGTTCTTATTCTTTCTTTCCTTTGCTACCCTTAAACCAGTTTTGTTCAGCTCTGAGGTCTTAATTTCTTTAACTGACCATTGTGAAGATATCTTCCAGTGTCATTCTGTGCCCTGTATTTTACACTCTGTACTCCTTCACAGAGCATGCTAGGTGCCCATTGCCATCACATGACACCTGTATTGCCTTAACACTGCTGGAGTTGCCTATTTTGTTCTTCAAAGAAAAATTACTTGTTAAAACTAACAATAGAAAACTTAAGGTTACATCATATAATATTATTCAAATATAAGCACAAAGAAAACAAGTCAGGAAATAGACATCTGGTTGTTAGACATTGCGGCTTAACGAGGAAAAACATTCTAAACAGGCTAAGACAAGTTCAGACAAGGTCTGGCAAGTAATCGTACCAGATTTTCCCTTTCCTTAATTGCTGTATTATATCCATCTTAGTGACTTTACAAACTTCAAATTTCTGCTATCTTTATGTCTACACACAACTAAATATGAAAGAAGCATATGGGTCTCATGACTATGTTAGCTGAAGATGTGCAATACATTCTTGCTTTCTATTGGTCAATACATCTTGCTTTCTATTGGTCTCTTGACTTTCAAACACACTAAGTCTCACAAATGCCTCAGAGGAAAGGATTATTTTCTATACAGTTCTGCTAGTGGCAAAGTAGAGATTTTAATCAGCATATCACATGACTAATAATGCTAAGGACAATATTCTGAAAGTCTTTATGACTTGAACGTCAAGGCAATTACTATAAAAATAAAACAGATGTATTAGCCACTTCTCTCTGAAGACTTCCCCTTTGTCATTCCTGGTTTGGCAGGGTGTACTATATGACAGCCATCTAGACCTTCCTTTCTTTTCCTTGCTGTTTGACATTCAGCTTTGGTTGCGCAGTTCTTTTCATGAATGCCAAGACAACAAATTCTCCTCTCTTTTCATTCTATAATAAGTTTCTTTGCCTAAAGTTTCCATTTAAAGGACTGGTATGTCTCATAATCATATAGGATTATGTCTTACAGGAATTCAGAAGCACTGCCTTATTCCCTTGTAAGCTGTCAATAGCAAGTAAAATGTCTTTATAATGCTTTGTTTTTCTGACACATATTGCATAGGTTGTTTGGTTCTAATCAATGTTATGTAGTATTAACTCCATCCATACATTTGTTTTTTTTCACTCTGTCTTCATTTCATATCATCTACTGTAGTTTTCTTAGAAAAGCCATAGCCAGAAAGCTGATCATATGTAAGAAACAGTTAATACAGGATCAGATGAACTATCAATCAGGCGAGCATGTTATGCTAACACAGGCATTCCCCTTTTCTTCTCCCTGAATCCATATGTGCACCTGTTTCAGGATAAATTCCTTTACTCTCATTGGGTTCCTATTGCATTTGGTGCAGACTGGAGAAGTGCAATGGAACGGCACTGTGTTAAGTTTTCAGAGGTGCCAAGTGTGCACATATTTCTTTGGAGTTAGTGGGAACTGTGATCAGCACATTCTGAAAAATCATACTTTAGTAGGGAACCTTATCCTCTCTTCTAGAAAGGCTATTAGCTTTAAAAATCATATAGAGACCTTCTGTCTCATCTGACCTTTGCTTCAATGAATTCCTTCATCCTTTTAGAAACAAAACAAAGTCTATTGAAAGAAACATTGTTTATTTAATGTCTCAGACATAACCACCCAAGGATTTAAGGGAAAGAAATGCTTACAACTCAAACCCTGGATAAAAGTGAAACATTTACAAAACAGACAATTCTGAAGAAATAAGTATTTCAAGAAAATTTGAGTGAAGCAGCTTTGCTACAATAATTTCTCTGACACACCTGAGTTGCTCTTCCAACATATTCAAGCTTTGCTGCTAAAATGTGAAGAAATACAAAAGAAAACATGTCAAACAGTAAGAATGACAGAATAAAATTAAAAGAAAATGTATGAAATGAAATAAAATGAAATGCAACAATCAAAAAGCAGTCTACAGAAGGGAAAACAATGGAACAAATTCATTCCAACTAGTGCTACAGCTAACTAAATAGGTTTAAACAAGTGTCTTATCCAAGGTAGCTGGGGCTGGAGCATTTACCCTATGCAAAGCAGCTGAGGGGGCTGGGACTGATCTGCCTAGAGAAAGGATATTTGTCAGAGAAGGAACTGCAGGCCTAGAAATAATTTTCCCCCAGTACCTGGGGGATATATATATGAGAAAGTAAAGTTGGCCTACATTGCTGTATGGTGGAAGCTGAAGAGACAGTAGGCAGAAATTGAAAGAAGGAAGCTCAGTTTGGATACAGGGAAATCCTTTTCCTAAATATTGTTGAACAGAGAAACAGGTTGCCCAGTGAGGCTCTGTGATCTCCACCCTTGGAGGTTTTCAACATCTGACTGGTTAAAACCTGAGTAACTTGCTCTAATGTCATGGCTAATCTTACTTTCAGTAGGAAGTTGGACAAAAGACTTCCTGAGATCAATTTAATTTTTTTTTTTTTTTGTCAAAATATTTCAATATCTGCAGAAAAAAAAAATAAACAATGGAAATATTTTTCTTACTAAAAAATAAAAATTATTTGTGAATTTTTCAATTTTTTTTTAATGGAAGCCACATAATTTTTTACATTGTCTTAACAAAGCCTAGAAACTTTGCTTCAGAGGCATGTTAAGAAGCCTTAGTGCTTTTTATTTAACACTTTGAGATCATTGTGTGGAAAGCCCCTTCTTCCGGAATTGTAAAGGACTGTTAAGATCATGACTTTGAACTTTGATCTGCTTCCTAGGCAGTGGACATGGTTTTATTTATTCTAAACAGTCTTGGTAGAAATTACTAAAAAAATAATGTAAGAAATATATAAATGTGAAAATTCTATCTCTCTCAGCTGAAATTTTGCCTGCTAGACATCTGGCTGAGTTTTGAGAAGAATACTTTTGAAGGGATTGTTTCAGCAAAGCACTTTCACTCTTTTCCAAGAACAAGTTGTATATTTATACCTACTGTTAGGTACAAAATGCTATGACATTGTGAGCTGCTTTACCATTCTGCTGGTATGAGATTGCCTTTGTCAGGGATGATCCTTTTGCTCTTCAAAAAAATGAAACCCAAGTGAGAAAATTAGAAGTAGGAGCAGGAAAGAAGGCATGAATCTGAACAGGGAAAGAAAAGAAAGCACAGCAGAGGGATTTATAATACAAGTACAAATTTCATATTCCTGCTGATGCCTATGATCTTGCTGAAACTAGTACAGATGGTAATATCATCTGTTACTCAGTATAATCAAGACATTTTTCAGTATCAAAGTGTCAAAAGTCTTTTGATGGCTGTATCAGGTTTGATCATAACACACTCACTAGCTAAATCAATTGCCCTTTACCTCACAGCCACTAATATCTCTAGCCAGTTTTATGCTGCAGATAGAATTGTACTTTTGGGTTTTGGAAAAATATGAATTATTTCACACAACTTCTACAGCTATAATGGATAGGATAAATATTTTTTGCCTTCACTTGTGGTATTTTGAAATCAATACTTTTCCTAGAGTCTAAATTTTCTGGCTTTTATTCTCCCTTACTTAGAGGTGATATTTGTTTCCAGGGAAAATTGCTGTACTACAATGACTAAATATACAGCTTATTATTGAATACTTAAGAACAGTTTTAATAAGAGGTCATTAAATCTGATGGATGGTGCCTCTACAAACAATGTCATCTGTCACTCTAGGCTCAGTGAATAGAAGTAGAAGAACAGCTGGTTTCAGTTCTCATGAGTTTCACGTTTTCCTTATTTCTGGATCACATGGGGTAAATTCCTACATTTCTAAGCTGATTTGTTTAGTCACAGCTGAAACACAATGGAGAAGTTATAGCCAATCTGATATGTTTTGTCTAGTTGTGAGTTGAGAATATAAAAAAACTATGAAGCTTGAGCATGTATTTCTCAGAATTTATGTATCAGCGCATTTCATTCTAATTAGGTGGATGTTTGCGAACATTGCTAAATTATACAGTCAAACCTTGCTAACAACTAAGTATCAAGAAAGCCTCCAATGTACTTACTTTCACACGATTGCAAGTGTATTATGATTCCAGCCAGGCAGTGGGGGGGTGGGGGGTGGAGGTATAAGGGGGAGGGAGAAACAAAGAAGAAAGTAAAAAGTATTATAGATCAGCTTTTAGAAAAGATATTCTCTGCTAGATATAAAGTGCTTCATCTATCACATTACTGAAAGCCTACCTAGCTAATTATTGACTCATTGCTGTTTATTCCTGTGAGAACAACCACAGCGTCAACAATGTATCACTACTCTGTAGACCCTGAAATAATGGTTAACTTGTAATTCTGTCATTAATAAACCAAATTCTTTGAAATAAGTCATGTCAAGCAAGAAAACATGAAACAATATATGTCAAGCAAGAAAAAAATCCAGACATCTTTGTCATAATTAGTCTAAAGAAGTCTACATAATGAAATACCAAAAAAGTATAAAATATCATTAGAAAACTAGCAGCACAAGAGGTTGAAATAAAATATAAGCTATAGTATTTTTTAGTGATTTGACTTAATGCACATACTCCTCTACTGAGCAGGCTTGCTTCCTCCATCCCATCTTCCCTGAAAATACCATCCTTATGTGAATACAACAGAACATTTTAGAACCTTTGATTTGATTTTTAATATCTATAAATCTTATTACCTTGACCTACAAAGTGTGACTAACTGTACCTCAGAACAAAGAAAGTTGCAGTGAGTTGTCAGTGGAATTTCATACTATCTATTCAATTGTAAATCAGTATTAGACCTTTAAGTCTGAAGAAGAGAATGTTCAGATTGCTCTCTACAGCTACCTGAAAGGGGGTTGTAATGAGCTGTAATACTCTTCTCCCAAGTAACAAGTGATAGGACCAGAGGAAATGGCCTCAAGTTGTGTCGGGGAGGCTTAGATTGATATTAGGGAAAAATTCTTCACCAAAAGGGTAGTTAGACATTGGAACAGGCTGCCCAGGAAAGCGGTGGAAGTTCCTGGGAGTGTTCAGAAAAGCAAAGGCCCTTAGTGACATGGTTCAGCAGTGGACTCAGCAGTCCTGGGGTAATGGTTGGACTTGATGATCTTAAAGGTCTTTTCCAACCTATCTGATTCTATGATTCTTTGATCATTATTTAAAATAAACAGAGATTTCAGAGTCTAGATAGAGAATAAAGTTATTTTTGAGGATAAGGTTGATTGTGCTCTCTTACTGTGTTTGAAAAATGTACAGAAAATTGCAATCTATCAATATTTAATATTTTATATTATTCAAATGGTGGTCATATTAGCCACTAGAACTATACAGAAAACCAGTATGTTCTCATCTCACAGACATTTGTGTATCTAACACTGAACAGGTCAAAATTGCTTATTTGTTTTGCTGAAGAGTTATTTGCCCAAAGTATCCTAGGTAGCACTGAAGTTTGACAACACATAAAAAGGTGTAAAAAAACAAATCAAAACAGCCTCTATGTAACTTTTCAAAACTTTCTTTGTCTTCTGTTTTATTAAAAAGGAAACAACAACAGCACCAACAACAACAAAAACAACAATAAAAAAACCAACACTAAAATAAACCAACAAAGTTTAGCCAGTCTTCCATCAAAACCACACTTTCCAGTGTTTATCCCATGACCATGTCTTGCTGATCAGTCTGGTCTCTGGAACAATGATGATGGAGTCAGCAGAGGAACTGTAGAAGTGATCCCACACAAGACTTTTTTCTGACTCATAGGGCATTTGTGCCAATAAAGTAGACTTACAAAGTGGACTCTAGATTCTCTGTCTTGCTACGCCACATAACACACCACAGATTGCAGGATGCAGCAGTAATTTAATAACCTTTCTCATCTCCTTCCTTTTCCACACTCCTAAATTGTGCCATCAGCTGACCTTGCCTACAAACACAAAATCTGTTCTCCAGCTGCACAATGTCAAAACATATCAAAACATTAATAGGGATGCTGTGTTTCAGAATTTTTGAAAATCAAGATAATCTGAGGTTAGAATGTTGGAGTTTTTTTCCATGATAGCAGTTACCCTATCACATCTGCTACCTGTTGTGGTTACATTTTCTTCCACTTCTAAAGCTAACATATGTATCTTTTATGTGGAAAGGGTATAAACCTCACAAATTCTTTGTCTACCAGCTTGACTTTTCTTCTTCCTCTAATATCAAACATAATATCTTAGATTCAGGCAAAGCACTGAAGAATTCTTTATATTATTCACCCTCTCTCTTGACAGTGTCTGACACTCGAATTTACCCTTTGGCCTTCACTAACTTGAATCAGAGTCTTTCCAGTAAGAGAGGAATCAGTGACAGAAAACATACAACCTTGTTTACCTGCCAGCGTACAAATAAGGCTCACCTCCCATGAAGAAAACTGAAAGTATGTGACCACATAAACATGGTGTACTTATGTTTTAAGAAATGGTATCTATTTAAGTCATTCTGAACAACCTGTTTCTAACATTGCCGGTAAGTTGGATCCAAGCTTTGCAACACTGATGATCTTTTTTGCAGTGTTTGATATGCAGCTCCCTAGATTTCTCTGAAGAAAACAAGAAATCTTCTTTCGAAGAATCACATTAATATCCTCACAGTTTATACACAAATTTGGTATCTTACTACAGCACTCCAGCAAAGATTTGCCTGGTTCTTTGTTGGGAATGAGAGATACCATCTCACAGCAGTTTCACAGCTGTCAATTCACTGCAGGAAAAGGAAGTGAAGGATGTTAGGACTTAGGAATCCTGAGTCTATTTCAATTAGAGACAAACTGTCACTGTCTCCACAAGCACAAACTCCTGCCTGCATCTTTCATAGAATCATAGAATTGTTAGGGTTGGAAAGGACCTTAAGATCATCTAGTTTCAACCCCCAGCCATAAGAAGGGACACCTCACACTAAACCACGCCTCCCAAGGCTTTGTCCAACCTGGCCTTGAACACTGTCAGGGATGAAGCACTCACAACTTCCTTGGGCAACCCAGTCCAGTGCCTCACCACCCTAACAGTAGAAAATTTCT
>JBCJKH010033399.1:0-15798 GCA_039877255.1 Loriculus beryllinus
CAATTACTGATCTTCTATGCAGCGGTCTCAAATCACTGGGTAGCAGTCTGTACATACTCTGTCTGGAAGTGCTGAACTTAATTGCATACGGGACATGCAATAGTAGGACTGTGAAGTGCAAACATGCACATACTCAGCAAATGTGACATAAAACCTTTTAACTGAAGTAGCAGCTGCTTCTGTTTCCTTCATGTTATCCTAGTGTTCTCTAAAATGTCTTCACTTGCTCATTCCCCATAAGTAGGCAATTATATGTAGAGGGATAACATAACTATTCTCCCTAATTATCTAATTGTAACTAATATGTATGCCCCTGGTCCAACACCAACCAGCAAATGAAGCAGAAAAGCAGAGCTAAAGAATTTGCCTTTCCAGAAAAGGGATGAATGATCTGATTTTTCCTCTCCACATGCCCTTTTTATACTTTCTAGGAGGAAAGATATATGTAAGGGAGACTCTGTGTGAGGAAGGTAAATAAAGAGAGATTGCATATCCACTTCAAATGAATCCCTCTGTTAGTATGTTCATGTCTGGATGTGAGTATGGATATGCAAATGTATGGGGAACAGATGTGAACTTGAGAAGTTAAAGGTAGATGAGGGATGTATTGAAGGTTGTGTATTTCGGTTTACAGGGTCCTGACAGGAACTGGCAAAAATATAGAACAGAACAAAGTGGCTGATGTGGAAAGCTAACAGGATCAGAGAGGAGACTGAAAGCCAGCTGCATAGGAAAAGACAGAAGCGAATTCGATGGAAAAAGATGGCAAGGTAAATACCAGAGTAATATAAATTTGAAGAAGAAACAGAAAGATTTAAAGATTCAGTGAAAATTAATGTAACAAAGCAAAATTGGGGGGGTGGGGGGAGGAAAAGAAAAAGAAAACCAAACAGAAAAAAACAACCCCCCCCAAAAAAAACCAAAACCAAGAGAAATACCCAAGACATACAAAGAGACCTGAGGACTGAAAAAAATGGCTACTTAATGAAACCTTGAGGCAAAAAATGTTTTCTCTATTTTAAAATGTTAACCAGGACCAAATTAGCAAAACAGAGAAAAGAAGTCTCATTTCATAGGTTGCCTGGGGCATCAGAGCACCCAAGGCTTAAATTATGAAGGAACATTGTTTATCAAAAATTGGTGTTCAGAAAGGACTATGGTTTGTTGCATTGTAAATGAATGCAATCATCAAGAAAGAAAGGATTTTTTTTTTTCTGACCTGGAAGATTACACATCAGTGGGCACTTTCAGTACCATTGCTGCTGGATTTTATCTGAAGGATCTCACATTATGCCAAAGCATGCTTTTCTGCCATGTGTTGCTTTAAAGCAGAAAGTTGGGTGAAGCTGCAGTGATTCTGAATGACTGATGAAGAGCAGATTAGAAAGATGACTAATTTTCTTTAATGCTTCTGATATTCATTATTCTTCACCAAGCCTGTCTTTGCAGATTTTCAGCTTTAGATTGTAATGATGAGGACACTCTTGCAGGCGCAGTACTGACTTTAAGGGTCATAAGATCTTAACACTTCTGAACTAGTCATGGAGACCCACTCTCATGAATTTGGAGTCCTCCTTCCCAGCTATGAATCACTGCAGGAGTAAGGTGGGATAACATTTCAGTTGTTACGCAATCAGCGTTCTTTCAAATCAGTGTTTTCCTAAGCAGTAGGTAGGAGCTGCAAATATGCATCTGTACAAATGTGGAAAAACATAAGATCTATAATAGCTTTAAAAAAAACTTAACCAATAGAAAAAAAAAGACAGGTATTAGGTCACTGTTCCTTGACCTACAGGGAGGGGAACAGAGCTTTGCTTTGATAAACACTGTTCCACGTTGCCAATCTTCTGCATATTTAATACCAGCAGAAATCAAATTCAGATCTGGTGTAGTCCAATGCAATTTTGTTGTGACTTTCAGAGTTACTCCAACAGCTGTGCTTTTGAGCTAATAAGAAAGAGTGCATCAATTAACTGAGACAGCTACTGTCCTTTGCTTTAGCCTCACTAGCTGTCTTATACTCAGTTATTTACTTTGACTTTTTAACAAGGCAAGTGTATGCTCCTTTTCTGTGCCCATTCCCCGTTTATTTTCAATGGAAGCAGATGCACATTAGAAGAACAGTTTTGTGTAATATGCTAACTGTAATGTGTGCCAAATTACAGTGATATCTGCAGTGCTTTGTACAACAACCCATCAATGCAAAAATGGTTGATTGCTACCTGTTGTCTTACCAACCACCAGAGTAATTATTACAGTAGCATGTTTTGCTACCTTGTTGTTTGGAGCAGATTTTATATCCAAGTATTTATCGCCCAATAGCAAAGGAAGCTAGATAGCTATAAATTACAGTCCTGAATCAATACTGTATCTAGCAACAGAGGAGGAAAAAAAACAGAAGAAAATGCAGGCTGTGCACCCATAAATAACAATGAATATGTTGAACATAAAGAAGAATAAATTAGCACTTCTCTCTTTCTCTGCCTCAGTGTCCCAGAAAACTGTACATAGAGGGTAGCTTTACATACTACTGATTTGTTGCAGCTGCTTCTCTATGTTTTTAGTCATTAGAGTTAGTCTAAATTTGTGCTGTATTTTCATTTCTCTTTTGTACAGTTCCAAAACCCAACATTGCACTCTGTAGTAACATTTCTGTCAAATTTCTGTCTACACTTTTCAAAGAAATTATAGTAATTCCAAATTTATAATTTATCTTTAAAAAAAGAAAAGCAGTGTACGATGGCAATATAGAATAGCTTTTTCTTATTAAGCCATTCAGGTGTCACTCATTGTTATCAATAGGACTGCAATCACTACAGATCACGGTTGATATGTAAAAGGATGTTACAAATGTGAATATATTTATGGGATTTTCTTCATTCTCAGACTAAAGACACATTAAAATATGCATTAATATAGTTCCTCAGTTTCAGCTTTCTTTTTAAAGCAATAATCTTTAGCAGAAATTCTTCGAAGGCTTGGAGACACAGGTTTGTCCGAGTCAGTGGACACACATACATTCTGAGGATTTCCTTTGTTTTCAGAAACCTTCTGTGTTTAAAACCTCTGGTTTTGAAAAACGTAGCTGAGAGCTTTGACTAAATCTGGGAAGGTTTCACCTTTCCTTTCTTAGGCTTATACGGAAAACCAGAAAGAGATGAATTTTCATGCTGAGAAGCTGTATTTCAGATGCATGGAAATAACGTTAAATCACAGTCTAACTGCTTGCTTTAGCTTTTGTTTGGTATAAGGCTGAGACTGCTTTTTCTTGGATGTCGCTAAAGTATGTAATTACTGTATTTCTAGGGATCATGACATTGGTATGCTTTGATATTTGCTATCCAAAATAAAGTGGTCATTGACAAAAGGCCAGGTTAAGAAAATCACATAAGAATGTTTGCATATAATGCATAAAAGTAGGCAACTAAGTTGCTAAGATTGATTCAGGTTTATGTGCAAGCTGTATGAGCAGATCCTAATATTTAAGACTAAAATTTATATGGCACATATTACTGTATTTCCTACCAGTGGTCATAGATGGCACTCACAGAAAGAACTTTAGAAATGTACTACTTTTTTGCATGGTACCATATTTCAAGGGTTATCTGCAAGATTTCATTCGAATGCATAATTTCTTCATCTGTTTGCCCTTTTTCTTTCTCCTGCTACTTGAGATCTATAATGCTGATTGGATTCAGTATTGACATGTGATTTTTAAGGATTAACAACAGTAGTAAAAGGCAACATTTAGACCTTGAAGTCTTGGTTTGATTGTACCTCAGCTTATGGACATAAACCCTTCTTTCCCAAAATATATGTATGCACATAATTAATCCTTATAAATCTTTTTTTTTCTATTTTTTTTGAGCATATTTTCTAGTTATTCTTGTATTTATTCCTTTTCTTTCTGTATTCAGTTTCTTGTTTGTACTCATGCCTCCATTTTTATTTCTTGATCATTTAGATCACTGAGCTTTGTTCTTACTGTTTCTAAATTTGCATTTATAATCTGGTTCAGCTGACCAAACTCTTCTAAAATTCATGAGAGCATGTGAAAATTACCTATCAACTTTACATGTCAGAAAGTTTTATACCAGAGTAGACTTTGATACAACTTAGCACATTTTAAATATATAATGCAAGCCATCTATTAGGATGCTAGTAGTAAAATACATCTTCTGCGTCATAGTGCTGTGTTTCTTTTCCAAACCCACTAAAAGTAAGTCAAAAAATCAGTCATTCCATTCCAATAAATGTGCTTCCTAAAATAAACAACAATGCTATTAAACTCTACGATCTCCTTCCAAGGCTGACCTCCATAAACTTATGTGCATTATGTGGTAGGGATGTACAGCTTTCTCTCTTCCTGATGCCAAAATGTAGTGCAAATTAATTATTAAAAACTCATTAGAATATTTAATTTCATTGTTGGAAGTGGAAAATAACACATGAACAGAAAAATATTAATCTTGCTTTGCAATCGTTCTGCATGCTTACCTTTTTAGATCATTCAAATGTAAAGAATGCAGATTTAGACAATTAGATATTATTCCTTTCTCATGTATTGTTGAACCATGAATAAAAAATATTTCCCAATGTAGAATTTGGCTTATGTTTATTTTAAATCCTTTTTTTCCCTCTCTCTGTCTTAATATAGGTAGTTATCATGTTAGTGAATTAAGCACATTCATTTTCTAAAGTATTCATCTTATTAATCTACATATGACTGTATGAAAATATGTTTAAAAGAATTGCTCAGTATCCAAGAAAACTGATTAAATTCATCCATGCTTCTTTCAGCATTTAAGAAAATAATCTTTTTATGTAAGTCAAAATGTCAGAACAAAGTGTCAAATCTTACAGTGTGGCAGGAGAAAGCAGCAATCAAAATCCTGGACATTTTAAAGCACTGGCAATAAATTTCAGTAAGTGTATAACTGGAATTTCACTGTGTACTTTGAACAGGGATATAGCATAATTGTGTAATGGTCTTTGGTCACTCTCTTTACTTAAAACTAGAAGCAGCTTATCAGAGCTTAAAGTTACGCATTTAACCAACCAAAAACTTGTATCCGATATCCTCATTTACTGTTGGTGGTATTTTTTCAGTATAAAATAATATAAATGAAAAAAAAATATTCAGGAACTAGAATGTGAGAACATCAAGGAGGGGCTGGGCTCACTTCAGAATGTGCTTGGAATTTAAGTCCCCTGTGCTGGGAAGCAGAAAAGCTTGTACGTGCATTTTTGAATGTTATGAGAGAGCCATTTTCCTTACTTTTATCCCTGTCAGACCTTTGATGTTAGATGACTTGCATAAATGCTGGCCAGTCACTTTATAGCACTATGGAGTTCCCTCTTCCCTAGGGTGCTTATGGAACAGAATCTGACAGATACCATCAAAACATAAGAAGCCTTAAAAATAATCCCACACTTAAATATCAACCATGGAGTGCCCACCTCACAGCTGTACTGTGGCAATCCTGCTTTATTCTTAAAAATTGAGTCAGCTTTTAAATGATTCTTCGAGTACTTGGTCTTTGGCAGATTGTATATGTATTAGATCAATGCTCCTATTACATGTGTTCTAAAAGCTGGGGTCAGGGTGCGGGAACATATATGGGTAGAGATTAGATAGTAATAATGAAACAGACATTTACAGTTGCAGCTGCTAAAATCTCCATGATTTCCCAGCAAGGGACTACAGTTCTGTACGGGATTGTTTCCTCGTGTGTAGTACACAGCAGGATCATAATTCTGGTATTAGTGATGGGAAATGGGACAGAAAGAGACTGCCAAAGAAGAAGTCCCCTTCTGCACTGAGGCAGCCTGATGTGCAATATTTCATCTATTTACAGTCATCCCTGTGGCCTATACTAATGATGTGATGTCCCAGGAGATCATTATGTGGTGATTGCATCCCATCATGGATTGTTCTCAGTGACCTGAGTGCTGCTGAAAAAATAATATTTTTGTAACACCTTCTACATCCCTGTCTCCTGTTGGAAATTTAGTTCCTCTTTTGGCCTGATGCCTTGTTTTTATAGTCAGTTACTAAGCCAGTTTGGTTTCTGTGTTTAGCTGTACAGGGCTGCTGCTCCTATCAACATTGTCATTCTTACCTTTTCTGTATTGGTGTTATCTGATGTGGTGTCTTCTTTGCTGATAGCATATAGATTACATTGTTGGTTCTTTATGGTTTCTTGCACTCTGAATTGAGTTATAGCTTTTACAAGCATGTGATCTGGCTCTAAGAAAAGACTGACAACTTGTCATTCCTGGAATCTGCTGCTGTCTTGTCTTGTATTAACTCATTTTACAAGACCCAGTATTTCAGTGTTCAGCAAAAGCAGGAGCTACTGTATTAAAATCCTTCACTGGTACTTCTTCATTATATCTGTCAACATTTTGCCAAAGGGACTTACGCTTAGGCATTTCCCATTCCCACCCAATTTTTCTTATTTCTGCTGTTTTCCTCAGTGTTTCTCTGTCATTGCTATGGGAACTGCCTGTTTACATTTTATACTGATGGGCAAGTTGGAATATTTGTTTCAGAACAAAGCTGAGATGAAAATTGCCATTTTCAAAAACTAATTTTAAAAACAATATATTTATATGGTTTTATTTATACCATATACTTATATAGCAAAGTCACAGAGCTGTGTTTGCATATGTCTTCCTATGCCTCCTGGAAGCTTTCACAGTATTTTATTAAAATCAGTCTCTTTATTTTTTCATAGTTGGAAGATATTTGAAATGTATTACGATATTAAAATTGTGCAAAGATGGGATATGTTTTCTTTTACACCCTCATCCTAGCTATTCTCAATTTTCTTTAGTTCATATTATTGAAAGATCAGTCAATCTGATCCTCTGAGGTGAGTTGCTTTTCTAACTTTTCATATTAAAGGTGTGGAAAATTATACAGTTAGATGTTATTCTTTTTGTCCAAAAAAGCTGTGTAAAGAAGGCCCCATTTTAAAGACTTTCAGGCTTCTGAAATATTAGAAGAAACAGAATTTTAAAAAGAGAAAACATCTAAAGGGTAATTTTTGTCTGTATGAATCTTAAAGCAAAAAGCAGTCTGAAGAAAAGCATCTTAGATGAACAGTGCACCTTAAATTGCAAATCGAGAACTCATGTTACAAAGCCTTTTCCTTTTCAGAACTGTATGCAGAAATTACTGTGAACTTTTACTCAGGTTTCCCTTTTTCAGGGCTTTTTGAAGTTCCCCTTTAACTGACTGCTCTGCATGCTGATTGAGGTTCAGCACATTTATATCCAAAGGAAATCACATCACGGCTAAAAGTAAATGACATCGCTTCAGAAGACTACTACTTCTGTCAGAAATAATTTTTCCAATCTCCTTTTGATCATAAAAAAAAAAAAAATCGTTCTTCAAACCAGAAAAACCTTTGACCTATGAAAATAGCCCTTTGTAATAAATTAATTACATTTTCAGTTCATGTATTCGTTTAAAACTGTATATGCAGAATCACAATGTTACCTATAAGTGGTAGCTTGAACAAGGATAGGTTAATTTTTGTTTCTGAACATTTTAAACAAAATTACTGTATTTCAGTTACCCTGGAGTGAAGAGGTATGGACTACTTGACACAGCTATAGAGAGCAATGATGTAGAACTCTGTCCTGAATCTGCCTGAGAAACCAGAGATTTGGTTCTCTCAAAAATTAATTTGCTGACAAGCTACAGTTAAGGGTTAGGAAAGAGGGATTTAGATGAGATCATTTCTCTTGCTTTGTCTTTTTCTTTTTTCAGCAGAAAATATCAGGCTGATATTTTGGCAAATGGGAGTTCTGGCCTGTGAAGAGGGATCAGGCAGTATACGCAATGTAAGTCATGTGGTGGATTTTTTTCTCTTGATGATCTAATTGGCAGAATCTATCACACAGTAACCCCTAAAAGGGTCCCATTTTCATCTATAAAATTTTCACAACTGCTATTTACTACTCTTGAATAAAGGGCCAGTGTCTGCAAACTTTATTGTGTCTGTAGAATTTTCACCAAGGCAAGTCAATACAAGTTTCTTACAAGTTCTGAGAAAATGGAAAATCCATTTTTAAGTCCAAGCTTTCCCACAGATGCTTTTAAGCAGTAAACTCACTGGACTTCTAAACAAAATGATAATACAGATGAAACCTTCTTCTTGCCAGTCAGAATAAAAGAATAGAAATATTTTTCTTATATTACTCCTTGGAGAAGACAGTTAGATACTTTGGTGATAAGCAGCTATCTAAACACAAAGATGAATTGCTAGGGTCAGATGAAGTTGACAGAAGTTATTTTAAGCTGGTTTCTCATTTGAGAAGCTGAATTTCAGTTGAGTGGTGTGATTCAGTAGAACTGGAGGGAAAAGAAACCAAAACAAACATTTTCTTTTGAGAATAAGCACCTGTGTCCATCTACCTCTGGCAGGCAGTGCCCCAAGTTCACTTATTACCTTCAGCAATTATCTTTGAAAACTGTCTTTTATGTAGAGATAAAGATATTTGTCTGTAGATGAGTATCTCCCACGTGTACAGTGAATAGTTTTGTCTTCATCACATAGGGTCTTTGGTGATTTCTTCTTGCTAACAATCCTAGTTATTATAATGCATCAAATCTCTTAGAGTACAGTCCAACTTTCACATTTTTATGTAAATTTAATGACAGCATAAAAACAAAGTTGCATTTTCTTACTTGAGGCTTAGCTTTGAAAGCCAGTAGCATATTGCTTCTCCTGGTATTCCCAAAGTGAAATTCCTTCTGATTTGACACAGATAACAAAATACCTAAATCCCACACTGTTTATTTTCCCCTTTTTTGAATAGCTTCTGTGATACTTCTTGAGCCTTTACAATATCCAACTGATACTGCATAGGTTAAGAAAAGAAAAATATATTGCAAAATTTTGTATGTCCTGTGAATTTTATGTGAAATGAGTGGATAAAAAATGGTATTTTACTTGCCATTTTATCAGCAGCCTCATCATAGCTAGCAGTCTTACAATGTGTATATTAGATAGATGTAAGAATGACAGAAATTCTCATATTTATGCATGCTATTGTGGCTCTTCAGGTTTATTGATCATTGAGTATTTTCTAGATCTTTATATTGATTTATTTTTGTTGTGCTTTTTGAGAAACAGCAAGTTATGAAGACACTAATATATGTAAAATTTCAGTGAGTTTAGATCTGAAATTTGGCTTTCGTCTGCCATGGTCTAAATCTTACTTCTTAGAGGTCAGATATTTACAAGAATTTGATTTTGACTCTGTACTTAAGCACCAATTTCTTTGGATGTTTAGAAGCATATTTTTGTACAGATTTGTCCTTGAAAGGGAAAAGTGGTTTTTTAGTATTAAAAAATCAGAAGATGTTTGTTAAAAGAATAATTTTTTATATATTTCATGGAAGATACTGCTGTTCAGAGCAGCCAATTGGGATGCATGATAACACTGTATGTATCTCCTCCTGCATTCTTCAATACCTTTTACATATCAGTGTTTGGCCAAAGTCAGTTTTCTTTGGCTGTCTTGAAAGCTTTGAAGGACAAAGATTCAGCAACATGAGTTTAGCCCCATTGTCTCTGTAACTATCCTTCCAGTAATTGTAGATTGCTGTTAGATTCTCTCTTAGCACCGTTCACCTAACTAATCAAACACGGATGTTTCAACATTATTTTGGTAGCCATCTACTGTACCTTTTCAGGCATCTCTACATATTCAAAGGGGATCCCAGCATTCTAGACACAGCTCCAGATATGGCTTCCTCGTCCAGAGTAGAGGGAGTAACAGCTTCTCTTGATTTGTTTTCCACACTCCTCCAAATGTGGCCCAATCTGTGACTGGTCTTGCAGTGCGAGTTGGCTCATATTCATTCTTGCATCCACTGTAGGTGCCAGGTCCTTTCTGGAAAGGTCAGTAGTCATTTTCCCACCATTTACCAATGTGTCAAGTGACTGCCTCACAGCAGAACTTTCTGCTGCTTCTTACTAAATCTCAGGAGATTTTTGTTGGCCCAACCCTCACTTTTTTTTAAGGTCTCTGTATCAAGACTCTGCTATTTGTCATGTCAGCCAGCTCCCTAGTGTACTGTCATCTTCAAAGCAGCTGAGGATGTAGTCTGTCATCATCCAGGTTGCCGAGGAAAATGTTGACAACTGTGGATCCCAATGTTCAAGCATTGGCTTATAAGTAGCTGCCAGCACGTGCTGCACCATTGATCCAGTTGTCCACCCAATTCACATTCCACTAACAGTCTGCTTGGCCAGCCTAACATCCATGCTTTACAAATGAGAGTGCTGTGGGAGATGGTTTGCATACCTTCACAGTACAGTGTACGTTATTATCTGTTTTAAAGCAGTATGATCAGGGGAAAAAAATATGCCACTAAGTAACCAAAGATAAAATGCTCTAGAAAGAGGAAGCTAGAGAAGGCTACAGGGAGAGCTGAGATATCACTTGATAACCACTACCACAGAGAACAAACTGGGTGGGTTTGATGTGCGTCTTGCAGGCAGGAAGGGAATGAGTGTTTTCTTGGTATTTCAGTGGGATTTGTCAGTATTTTCTGACTGAGTTGGACAGAGAGTTTACAGAGCAGAACTGTTTCTTTTGGAACATCAAATTGTTTGTTGTTTCCCATTTGTCTTAGACTGCCTTCTATGTCATCGAGATAATGGTCTATATAACTTGTAGAGCAGTCCTGTAAGAAACTTGCCACAGATGCTGTTGCTGAACATACATTAACTACTGAAAAGCCAATATAGAAAACTTATTTGGGCCCCTCAAAAGTATGAATAGCTGATACAACTATGTCTCTGTAGTAATAAAGACTTTTTTTTGCAACCTACCTGAATAGGTTTAATGTATTAACCTCACTATAATAGGTCCACCTGACACAATTTAGCATGTGAAAAAATGTATCTGCAACAGAGAACACAGTGTAACAAACTTTTCCAACTGATAATGCAGTAGAGTAAATGCTGCCAAGGGCTCACCATCTGATTCATAATCAAAACAAAAAGTGGAAATTCCCTATGGATTAACAAACATCACCCAGTGTGATTTACAACGGCTGTCAACATAATGCAGAAGAGACCCTGTCATTTGGTGAGCTATAGGAGAAAGAAGATGCTAGTTAATTCTGAATTCTCTTTCAAATCAGTCCTGTTTTTCCAAAATGTATACTGAAATTGAAAGTGCCCAAGTAAAGGGCTCTGCCATGTGCTTCTTGATCTTTTTGTAGGCTCTTTGCTGTGTCTTTGTTACTTCTGCCACATTCTGGAAGCTGGTCGAGAATGCACAACGTAGGAAGTTTATTCTGCTAGAGAGTTCTTCTTCACACCTTTTAGAGAAGTATTGTATGAAACTGAATATAAACATAAAATCTAACACGGCAGCCTTTCATTTTCACAGCAATGCTATGAGTATTAGATATATTACTGGTTACAATGCATAGTCTTTCCCTGTTTAATGATAAGAAGAATGGATATGGAGATTTATAGACATACAGATAAATAGATATATCTTTACAGTTGAGACACTACAAAGAATGGACAGGATATCAAAAAAGAATATAGATTCCTGCTTTTCAGGCAATTTAACATTTCATTTCTTCTATTTTTTAGAAAAACACATTTTTCTGACTTCTTCCAGTTCAGCAACTTTCTTCAGAATATTGCCACAATCTTCGATAATTAATGTTGAGATTATATCAGCTGATATTTGATTTGCTACAAAAAAATCTCAACCAGGAAATGCTTATCCATATTTTTCTTGAATTATTTGAAATGGGAAAGAAAACAATCTCTAAATCAAAGGCATGTTTTAAACAGAGCATAGCATTCTAAGTAGTAAAAAGCCATTTAATTATTTAAAATTTCATTTGCCCATCTTGTCCAAATTAGTTCTAGAATAACTTCTATAGTAGATATGAGTTTATGAATGAAATGTTAGGGCAACAGTAATTTCATGAAGTGTATTTGGTTTTTAATAAATCATTAGTCCGCTGGAATTAAAAATCTTAATCTTTTACAGAAAGTTGCTGATAGTCACTGCCCATATTTATATGCTAATGACTCTAAGGGAATAAAGCAGAATTAACATATAATGCTTAATTAACAGAAAAGAATTGCAATAATCCTATAACTTGGAAGTAAAGCACAAACCATTTCTGGTGCATAATAGAGGTTTTAAATATGTACTTTCAATGTAGCAGTTCTTAAGTAATGGTTCTGGCACTGGCAATAACGTAGAAGAAAAAGTCCTAGTGAAAACTATTGAAAGAAATTAATCCTGTTCAGTTATAACTTTTGAAAGCTCATTCCTTATGGTCTGTTTTATGCATTTACAGCACTGAATAGAAGTTTTAATCATTAAGTATTTCATGTCAGAGTATTTAATTCTGCAAGGTGCCTGCCATTCTATTCTCTCTGAAAGAAGACAGCACCAATCCTCTGGAATCAACAAGGTTTTGATGATGGGTTTCAGGGAAGCAGGATTAGATGTAAGTTGTTTTCCTATATATGTATGTCATTATTCCTATTCACACTGTTTTAGTGGTTCAGAACAACACTGGTGCTTCAAGCTGTTATTGTGGTTTCTCTGCAGGCAAATGGTCTTTGGAGGGCTTTTACAAGCAACTATACTTTAAGATTAAAACCCTAGTCACTTCAGTCCTATACTCACAGTTAAAAATCTGTGAGTGTAGGACTATATTAACTGTGGTCTATGTGGCTGATCAAAAATAGAATTATACCTATTCCAATTCAGAGGGAAATTAATCTCAAAAAATCTGAAGTCTGCTATTTCTTTGCAGAAATCTTAAGAATGCAATTGCTCTGCCTCTCACTTTCAAACTTCAAACACATAATTAGAACAAGCTTGACCTTCTGAAATAACAAATATTCTTATTGGGGCTTTTTGTTGCTTGCTGATTTTGTTTTTTCTTTTGACAAAAAAATGCCAGAGCCTCACCTGAGGTTTTTTTCAATAAGTTTATTTCACAAAAGAGTGTTTTCCCACCTCTGAAGCAAAAATCAATATATGATATAAAGAAAGAAAGAAATGCCAAATGGTCTGCGCCCATCTGTCTCTTCCACTCCTAGAACTAAGCTATTCATAAAAAAGCCTAACTACTAAGTTTTCCTGAGGAGCATTCTAATCTAAATATTCCACAAACACATTGGAGTCAGGTTTAAAAATGAGAAAAAAAATACATATATAACTGCCAGGCTCTGCAGATTCAGGACTGACATCTGATACTAGGAAACAATTCACAGGAAAGCAAAGCAAGAGCTGACTGTGTGTCCAACTTTTCCTCCATAAATTGTATAATTGAGCTAGAAGATAATTTTACATAAGTTTTGGTGAACTGCAGCTTTCTGCTGGTTTTCAGCACTCAGTGCTGTGAAATACTTTTTTATATTTTTCTACATCCAATCCACTGCTATGGTGTTCATACCGAGGTCTTAGAATGCTCTTCAGTATGCCTTTTCATAGCATATAACAATCTTAATCACTGCTTTTAATAGAAGTTGCACATAAATTTGCTGTACTTGCTGAGTAAAATCTACCCTCAAAGCACACCACCTTCTAAACCCCATTTAGAAAATGCAAGTGGCATGCCAAATGAGGGATATAGAACTTGGTACTTGTATTTCTATCCAAACGTAGGATGTTAAAGCTACATCTTTGTGTAAAGTGTCCAGTAAAATATCTGGAGACCCCAACTTTGTGAAATTCATGAATGGTGGGGGTTTAGCATAAACAAAAGATGCTATTATTATTAGAACAGCTACAATACACAGTGCTTGCTTTGTTTGAAAAATACTGCTTTTGTCATTGCTTTCTCCAGACTGTCCTCCCATTCTTCCCTTTCCACCCAGTTTCTTCTCACTCACTCTGCTGGTAAGAGATTTTTATCTATGCTCTTAATTTTCTGTCTGTGCTAGTTCTTCCTTATATTTGTCTTATGTACTAATGTGAATTGCAATTTTTATGTCAGGTGGCCTTCAAGTATGTAAAGCCTTTAACACAAGGATTAGAAATAATTTTGATGTTTGTTATATTAATTTTAGCATTTGGCAATGCTTCTTTTTTATTGATTCTTTTACAGGGTCAGATTCAAAGAGCTTCTCATGGCCTTCAGCTGTCATCAGGTCAAATTAAGTATCTAAGTATTGTGCTTGAACTGGATAATGATTAAAATGTGCATTACAAAATGATCTACAATGTTTTCAATGTAACCGACATTGTCAAGATAACCCATTCTTACACTTCACTAGTCTAGTAAATGAAACATAAGATTAACTGTACTGTACTGTTAACTACAGGCTCAGCTAAATACAGATCAGAAAGATTAAAGTTGCATCATTTGAACAGGAAGTGTTCAGTAAAAGTGAAAACAAGACATGGTGAAAACAACTACTGAAGGACTCTGATAATTCCTTTCATAGAGAGCAAATATGAAAAATAACCAAAAGATGGAGAGGACATTCTTAGTCCCTTGATTCATAAGTTGGCTATACTAGAAGTGAGTAATTACTTTCAGAAATGTTTGAAATAATCAGTATTTGGACATAAGTGTAAATTAACACTTGCTTTTGGTAGAAGTCCCATGCAGCTACCTCTCATTCAGATTGCCCATATAGGTATGAAGCTCCCTGCCACCCAGAGCAATAATATCAGCTTTGCAATGAAGTGCTGATTAAGCTTCAAAAGGTGATAATACATCTGTGACTCTTTAAAGGCTGATTTTTCTATATGGATAGTAGCATTTACAGTTACACCAACTGCACCAACTGTGATGAAAACTATGAAATTAATGAATCCTTGGGGTTCAGGGCACATGCTGATTCCTAACTGGGATCAAGGATAGGTTTCACCAAAAGCTGTAAAATTGAGAAGTGAGCAGCTTTTTGTATAAGGCATTCATGCCTTTTACTCTAAGAACCAAAAGTAGCTATTAGTGGAGATTAGATAGAAGATTATGTGATTGTTTGCTTGGATGGTATGTTTGCCTTAAAAAAAAAGCAACCAAACAAACAAAACACAGAGAGGGAGAAGATATTTCTGTATTAAACTAAACAACCAGTTCCTTCTAGAAGATTATATAAGAGAAACTAACTATTGTGTCTTTATTAAGTATTCAAAAGCTAGAACTAGAACCAATCTTCCATCTCAACACCAAGCCATGCCACCTCATGTCATTTAAGAAATTAAATGGAAAATCTAGTTTTGTTTTAAACACTTTAAAAGTCCCTTTATCAAGTTTTCTCATTAGTTAATAATTCTGTGTAAAATATACATTATTTCTAATTTGCGTTTCTTGAGCTTTAACTTAAAGTCAAGGCATATAGTCATATCTTAGCCTGATATGTGGAAAAGCCCTCTGGTGTAAGATATCCTCTTTCCATGTCAGTACTTCTAGATCCCTTAAGCTTGACTTTGATGAGCTAAATAGATTGAACCTCTTAAATCTCTTTCTGTAAGGCAGATTTTCCAAGCTTTAAATCATTCTTGCAGTTTGTTACTCTCAAAATTTTCAACATCTTTTTAAGTTGTGGAAAAGAGATTTGGATATATTATTCCAGCAAACATCTCAAATAATACCATCGTTTTACTTTTTTTCCAGATAGCCACCTGTTAAACACTGTTAAAGACCATATTGACTCTTGCAGCTAGACAACCTTTTAAGGAGTCAGTTGACTCTTCCAGCTAGACAACCTGAGGAGTCAGTCTGAAATAGATACTTAGAAAGAGTTCCATTTTTTTTTTACAGAATCACTACAG
>JBCJKH010033400.1:0-14122 GCA_039877255.1 Loriculus beryllinus
CCCCCCCCCCCCCCCCCCCCCCCCCCCCCCCCCCCCCCCCCCCCCCCCCCCCCCCCCCCCCCCCCCCAAAAACACTTCCATTACTATCACATAAGACATTGACACAGGCATGTTAAGAGCAAGCAAACATTCCTGCAAGAAAGTAATATGCTTTCCCAGCACTAAAGGTTCCTTTTCCTCTGGGATTGATTTGCTTCTGTAGAAATACATGCTGCATAAAGGAGGCTAAAGCAAACCTGTTTAGAGGCACAGTTGTCCATCTTCCCTCTCTCTTTCTGCCCATAGGCAGAAAGTAACCTGTGGGGAAATGAAGCCCCTTCTCTCCCAAGCTGACACCAGGCTCCATCCTGCTGACAGCAGCCGGACATCCCCTGCTGCAGTACCATCTCAGCCTTAGGCACTGCGCGCTGCTGCCAGGGCTCGTGTTTGCATCAGCAAATACTCCTTTGCTTGTGGCTACAGGGGCTGTGCTGTGCTTGCCAGCTGAAGATCTCCCCGCAGGCATCGCACATAGGGGTCCTGGTGGCTTATGCACAGTGATATGTAAATTAAAATTGCTCACATGAGATCCAAGGAGTAATAGGGAACAGTACAATGCCTTGGATATCCTCCACCTCACGTGTGACTCCCAGAGGCTCCCCAGTGCCTCACAGAGATCTGGCTTGGACTGCAGTTGTACCATATATTATGCTGTTGGCTCCTGTTTGTGATTTCTGCCCCATCCTTGCTTGTTCTCTGGTTTCCTTTATGTTTATTATTCTAATATATTGAGTTACCTGGCTTGTTTCTGCAGGCACCAACGCTGCTTTGCAGGAATTAATGATTGTGCATTCTGCTTTGGTGGTGCCTCGTGTAGACTTTGCTTTTATGTGATGAAGCCTAAAATAAGCTCAGAGAAAATGAAAATGTTCATCTCTATTAAAAGCATCCATATCTAAGTTGTTGTCAGATCTATGCCAGAGCACATGGAATTACTTTGAGATTGTTTAGCTCAGTAGTCCCTGCCATTTCTGAATCCCAGAGTATTTCAGTTGATTTCTCCTTTGGGACAAGTTGCTATTGGTCCTCTCCACTTTGCAATGTGAGAAACTGAGGCTCAAAAATGAGATTTCTCTCAGCAAATTAGTGCAGGCTGGAACCCCAGTTTAAGTGTCCTGTTCAGAACTGGGCTACCTCAGTGGCTGCTGGCCCAGGATGTCACATGAATGTCGTGATGCAAAAACAGGGATAATCTCATCTCATTTATGGTCAGAAAGGCCAGAGCTGGTGATTCTAGCTCAGTGGAAATGAAGCTGTGTGCAGGGAACACTCAGCTGCTTTCATGTTCCTGAGCAAATCAGTGACTGGTGCTTGCACTTCAGTGTGCATGTCTGGGAGAAGGAGATTCTGGTCCAGAGAATGAGTGTCCTGGTGCAGGAGGAACCTACATTAATGCATCTCTATAAAGGCAGCAAGGAAGTCGAGGAGAGAAGCCTACAGATAGCAGTGCAAAGTGCTTTGTTGGGTTTTGTTGTACGTACTTGCTTTTCTAGAAAGAAGTAAAGCAGGATATCCAAAAAGGTGGTTGCAGTGTGTAATTGCTCGCTAGACTCTGTTGGGAAGACCTAGATAGGGTCATAGGAAATGACAGACCTGTAAATCTCGTAGCTATATGTGTGGCAGGCCCTTTCAGGGGCTGACACTATAAATCTGTTGAAACGAGCTGTCTGGTGTTCCCTAAAAGTTTCCTGAGAATGAGTGCATTTCCTTATGGGTCAATGCCAGATCCAGTATTTTGTGGAGATCACTCGGAGTCACTAGGGATGATGTGATACGGGAGGGGGGAAGAGGAGGAATTTTAGCTGCTGGGACACAAGCCATCTGAAAAGGAAATTTCTTTTCAGGTCCTCCATGAGCTCATTAAAATGGGTAAGATGATCATTTTTCTCTCTTGCCTGAACACTTAAAAATCCTTAAGAGAGAGAGCTTTTCAACCAGGCTCTTGTTTAGCATATATGAATTTCCTCCTAAACAGAAGAATTTAAGAAAACAGCAGATGATAGCAGAACCCTTTTACATCAGTATCTTGCATTTTCTAACTTACATTATAGAACAGAATATAAAACCTTCCTAAGTGGGCAAATATGCAAAATCATAGGAAAAAACTTGCTGATAAGAGGAATTTCTGTGTCCTGGACAGATTGTTTCCTGCATGTAGTCTGAAGCGAGAGAATTGATTGATATCGGTGGTGTTGGGGGAAAGGGTTTGTGGGGAGGGTTTTTCTCATGCTGTATAAAGTGACCATCGATATTCCTGCAGATCAAATAGCTACACTCCTTTTAGGAATAGTTTGGCCTGGATATTATCTTGTGGCAGTGAGCTTCACACGCTGTTGCACACAGCAGGAAAACAGCAACCAACTATCCAGCCTCAAATAAGTAGCATTTAGTTTGTACAGGATGCTCCCTAGCTTTATCAGGGTGCTTGCTTTTGTTGTGCACTTCATTGTTTTATATATCCTTACACTATCCAACCTGATTCGTTTTCAATCTCCCTTCTCACAGATATTATCTCAGACCCCTAACTCATTACTGTCAGCTGTCCCTGAACCCCTTTTGTTTCCATTGCATCTGTTTCACGCAGGATGACCTGGTGTGGACATTGTGTTACAGTGCAGTAGTGCACTTGGTCTTGTTTTTTCTCTTCATCTTAGTGCATCCTATCATTACATATGGGGTTTTGCCCACTCTGAACAGAGGTTGTTAATGAGTTTGCCATACATAAGTCTTTATCTATGACTGATTGCAGTTAGTTTAGAAGCCAACAGAGTAGCTCACATAATTCCTTCTAGAACATGCATCATTCAGCATCGTGTCAGTGCTCCTGCTTAAGACAGGTGTGGAGTCATGCTCTACTTTTTTCCCTGAAAATTCATTGTTTCTTAAATCAGTCTTATTGCCTTCTGTGGAATCATTGAAGTGAGGTGTCACCTCTGGTAATGGTGTAAGAACATACCAGTGACTGGGTTGCTGTGTTCTGCTCACAGTTGAACCACAGTCACCTCTGAGGTGAAACCTGAAATCATTATTAAACAATGCTGCAAATGGCAGCAGGTCTATAATAAAGAGAGAAGAAAGTATCCAGTTGGAACTTCAAGGACAGTTTGGGAAGACAGAGTGTAATTATACTAATTGGATTTCCAACACAACTACTGTCTTTGCACCCAATGCCTTTGAAAAGTGCCAAGTGGTCTTTCGGTTTACCATATAAAAGATGTTGCCCAAGGAACACTTCTCCAATGTTTAGTCCCATGAAGACAGAAGATACCAAGTAGCATCTTTTAGTAGAGGAAACCCAAAGGTACCTGATGACAGTCTCTGTGAGACCCATCCTCCTGCTGCATCAGAGCATGATCCCCAAAGATCTGCTGATCTACACACTGTTTGAATGAAAGTCCTTTTGTTATCTTACAAAGTTCATTGGATTTTTAGAGGTGAGGAAGTGTTCAGATGGGAAGGAATGGCCATGGAGGCTGGGTGAATGGGACGTAGCCATAGAAATCAGACCTAGAAAAGAGGAATACTTAATACGCACCCCCTTAGAGAAAACTCTTTGGGGCTTGCCTGTTACTTGGTTCTTTACTAGATGATTGTGATTATTTCAGTTGAACTTTACTTGAGCTGTGTTATTTCATATGGAACAGGAAATCCTTGTAAAACAATTCTTAGACCACGTGGCAGACCTCAGTTCCCACTGGACAATGCAGATGTGCAAATGAAAAGCATTTGCACAAAATACTGGAAAACTGCTCATGTGGTTTTGATCTGAAATGTGCTTTAAGAAGTTGCTGGTAGCAGGGACTGAGATAACATGATACCCACCAGAAATCCAGCATTGAATAGTTTATTTGCTATCCTTTTCACCCTATTTGAATTAGAGGGAGAAAAAAAGTTGGTATTCTCAATCAGTGTTTCTGAAGAACAGTAAACCTACTCTGTACTAACAGCCCCTTCGGTTTTTGATCTCCTAGCAGTAATTCCAGCCTACTGTGTGTTTAATACAACCTGTTGGTGTATACTTCCCAAAAATCTTTGGAGTGGATGGGGATATGCCTGCTGTAAGAACATAAAATATAACATCTGCTAGCTTGATAGTAGTAGCGGACTTCAAGGTCTATCTTTGGCCTTGTAGGTGAAATCAATCCTTTGTTATCCAATACACCACCTGCTTCTCCTCTTCAGGGAGCTTGCAGCTGTGGAGCCAGGCAGAGCTGGAAGTCCTTTCAGATAACCAGGATGCCGGTGCATTACAAAATACAGCAGCTTTTCATAGTAACAATATTGTCTCCTTTCCTCCCAGAGAGCAGTTCACCTCCCACTCCATCTCTGTAAGTTGTCTCTCTCTGTTCAATCCTCCAAAACATTTTACAGCTCTCTAATTAGACACGTATCTCCAATTTACTACTATTTAAAAGGGTAAGCAGTTAATGTTGTAAGGCTGAGAATGCCTGGTAATTAATTACTAACTCTAAGGACCTGGCTATCTCTCTAACCAGCCTTGTCTCAAATAGCATCTCTCTCTGTTAAAACCTCCATTTGCAGTAATTAAATAGTAAGAAGGAGGGGCACCTTGGAGCTTGCTCAACCAAGTCTGACATGAAGGGCAGCTTTGGCAGGCAATCCATTTTTTGTGTCATTATCTGGAATAGGCATCATGGAAAAACATTTTTACAGCTTCAGGTGCACTCCAGCTTTGTCCAAAAGAGGCTTCTGTAGCAGGATGCCCTCTGCCATCAAAGCATAAAGCCACTTGGGATCCCCCTTGTCTCTGGACAAGAAGTCAAATCCTAGGCAAGACTACAGGTCCTCCTAGCAGTGCTCCTGTTCCCAAAACCCATACTATTATAAGCTGCTTGTGCTGCTGCCCCTGAGCACCTCTGCACTTTGTCTCAGAGCATCCTATGGAGCAGAGCCTAAGCAGCACTTGGCTTAGGTTCTGCTCTTTACAATATCCTTCAGCCAAGAGCTTTGCGAGCGGAAGAGCTGGTGTGTTGGTAACAGATGTCTGTTAAGCATATACTATGCCTTACGTGGAGATACAGAGCAAGATGATGATTGATGGGGGAATCTGTGGTTTGCAGTGAGAACGCATTGAAAGTTTTATCTGAGGATTTATAGCCTGGGGTGGATATTGGCCAGCTGGATGTACGAGCCTCACTTCCTCAATGAGAAGTTTTAAATACAGATGTGTCCAGATGCAGTGAGCACAGAGATAGTGCGGGAGATGGTGTGACACATGGGATAGCAAGCCTGGGAAACCCGGGGTTTGTTCTCTACTCTGCTTCTGACTCATTGTGTGTATTTTGGCACACCAGTTCCTCTTCCTAGATTTTCTTTACTTACTACATGACAGGGATAAAAATACTTAGACCTTCAAAGAGTGATTTGAGCTCTGTGAATGAAAGGTGTTAAATAGTGCTAAGGAAAAGCAGGGTTGCTTTATTGTCTCCTGGCCAAATTTCACTTTGGTTAGCTATCTAATTGCCTCTGGACTTTCAACTGGAAGAGGTATTCTTCAGAGCTTCCTGCAACTGTCTTGCGGTGCATCTGTGTGCTGCTAACAAGCTCCACCTTCCAAGTTTAAAGGGAGATGCCCCTATGCAATGACTGAAGTGATCATTCATAGCTCCTTCCCCATCTCCCAAAGGTGCTGCCAGGCTTTAATGAACTATTCATCAAGTGCTTTGAGATCTTTTGATGGAAGCAGTCCAGCTAAATGCATGATTCTCACTGCACAGTGAGAGGGTGACGTCCACCACTGCACTGATCGGCTTTATCTGCAGTGGATAGCCTCTTCCTTTGAATGGGGCAGTCCAGCAGCAAAATCACTGTTGCAGAGTTTTTACATGTGAAGAAAGAGGAAGCTTTTGTTACATCGAGCTTCTCTAATTGTTTGAGTTGGCTACATCTATGACAGGCAGGTTGGACTTGGGGTTTTGGTTGTGGTTGAGGTTTTTGAACTGAGGGTTGCTTGTTTGTTGCTGTCTGTGCCTGATGCACAGAAAATTCCGGGTTTCCAAACAGGCCATGATTTGTTGCTGTGAGTTGGTCAGAGCTGAGCTTTTGTGTGCACAGTTGTCCTCTGTGCAGTCCTCATAATTCTACCTCTGTAATAAAACTCTGTGCATAGCAGGACTTGAGTGTGTCTGCTCCGCCAATAAATACTATGGCCTCAGCACAGCACCCCTTCTGCCTCCATGTGTGGATGGATGGTGAAGCAAGTAGAAGGGGAACATATCTGAGTGATGGAGAAGGCTGAACTTCACGCATACGTATACCGTGCCTGGACATACAGTTGCCTGGTTTATAGTGCCACGATACTTCTGAGTTCTATTTTGCAAAGGCTGCACCTCAAGCTGTACAGTGCATTTTGCTCCTGCTTTCACAAAAATCCTTCCCTCCCCCGTCCTCCCTCCCCAAGCCGTCTGTTTCCATGTACTGGAGAAGCTCTTCCTTACTCTTTGACTCTATGTGGCTTGGCTTTTTCTTTTCTGCTTCTTGCCTCTTATTTTCCTTTTCATCCTCAATTTCCTTTGGTTTTACTACTTTTCTTTTTTAACCTTTTTATTCTCTTTTAACCTCTCCTTTCTTGTTTTTTTCCCATTTCTCCTCATTTATCCTACCTCTCTCTTTGGTTTCCCTCTCTCATTCTGGTGGTTTCCCCTCATCCACTTCTGCTGATATCCTGGCTGCAGCAAGGCCACGGGACAGACAGCAGTTGGGCTGTCCAAGCTGTTCTTCTGGTAGTGCCACTTCCCTAACCACCTACATGCATGAATCACTCCGTCTTGCTGGGCTTTAGTTTCCTTCTCGCAGCCTAGGGTTGGTGATAGCCACCTCCCTGATAATGTGTCTTGAGGTCTGCTTATTCCTGCAAGCCCGGAC
Source organism: Loriculus beryllinus (assembly GCA_039877255.1). Lineage (NCBI taxonomy): Eukaryota > Metazoa > Chordata > Aves > Psittaciformes > Psittacidae > Loriculus > Loriculus beryllinus. The sequence goes on from JBCJKH010033400.1 coordinate 6,925, forward strand.
TATGCATCATATCCCTTTTTGCTGACCCCTGGGGATACAGAGAACAAAAAGGACAATCCTCCTTCGGGAAGCTTGCTCCAAGTCTTGGGGATAAGAGTTGTATACAGACAGAGAGCAAGCGCACGGAAAACACAAGATACTGCAGGTTGGTGTAATACCGTCAGGTCCTACAGAAGCGCTAAGTAATATTATTCTCACTTCTTTTTCCCTTTCTGCTCTCTTTTTTATCCTTTTAATCACTTTTGGGTCTTCTCTTTCTTCCACCTTAGAGATTATAGGGCTTTGTCATTTTGCCTCCAAGAAAAGGGAAGGAGTGCAGTGTTTTCATTAGGCCAAGGGCTGGAGGGAAGGAGCGAGCTGTGGTATTTGCTACCTTTAATCTTTATGGTAATACTTTGGTAAATATCTGCTGTTCTTTCTCTCCTGTCAGTGTGGCAGCCTGTGAATGATACGGAGCTGAGATCAGGAGAAGAAGAGGGAACTGCAGAGAGGATTAGAAGGTTAAGATAGGATTATGGGGTCAAAATGGAAAAAAAAAAAAAAAAGAGAGAAAAGAAACAGCAAAGAAAGGAAAAGAAAATGAAGTGTAGTGGTTGTGACAGTGGAAAGGAAGGCAAGTATAGAGGGTACCAGAGAAGATGAGATTTTTATGAATGGGTTGATGCATTCAAGGGCCCTAGGGTCAATAGTTTCTCTAAAATGATTTATTGAACAAAAATTCATTTGTTCTGTGTCACCCCACAAAGCTTTTCCGCTCCTTCCTCAGTCTAGGGATGGGCTCTGCAAGGGCTGTACGGAGGGATGCACTAACAGTGCATCACCCCAGCAGCTCTGCCCAAACAAGAACAGTGGGTGAGATGCGATGGCTGAGTCTGTCAGGAGGGTTCTGAGAGCCACCACAGACGGAGATGGAGGGGACCTGGTAATGTGGAAGTTGTTCCTTGACACCATCTCACTCACTCCCTTGTGGCCCTACTGCTCAGTGTCCTACTTGTCAACTGCCTCCTGCTGAGAGCGACAGAAAGAGAGGAGAGGGTGCAAGCACCTGCTTCTTGAACAGCTCTGTCAGGAGTTCAGGGAACAGCTTGTAAGGCAGGTTCAGATTTGGGGCTTTGAACACTTAGGCAGTTTCAATCCTGCTTTTGGTTTGTGCAATCAAAAGGGTAAAGCCTGTTTGGACTGAGAAGCTGGTGACGCAGACCACTGCACATGTTTAGTATGTTTGAATGAATTAAACCAAACAGGTCAAATGCCTGATCTGCTGCTTCTCCTCTGAAAATGATGACACAAGAGAAGCTAGCAAGAGTACAGCATCAGGGCCTGGTAACGAAGCTGTTAGGGCAAAGTGAAACTCTCCTTTACTCAGCATGAACTCAGCTATACATCCAAGGTATTCTCATCTCTGGCAATAGTGAAGCCTAAGCATTCCTCCTCCTGATACATGTCACACAAGAAAAAGGTGTGGAGGCTGTGAAAAGGCTTCTGATCCATTGTCAGAGAGGGGGACGATGAGAGGTAACAGGGGGAGAGCGGAGTATGGCTTAAGTACCCACATTCGGTTCATGAGGCCTGGGATACAGGCTCCACTGCTGTGCTAGCCTGAGCTATGCAGGAGGCATGAATGCCTTTCTGGAGGCAGGGATTAGGAGAAAGGACTGCATCATTTCCTCTGCTTTAGAGTCAGTTCATTTCATGGTAGGCTGCAGCCCTCACCGGCAAGTTATTAGATTGTTTGGCACCGCTAGGACATACGGCACTTACTTCTACCTGAAAAGCAGAGTTGTGAAGGTCTCCTTTGGCCCTTTCCCTGGGTAAAGATAGATTCAGTCTGGTCCATGTGTAATTGGGAGGTTGCAAGGAGTATTTCTCCTTTCCTTTGTATTTCTTTCTTTCTGAGACAGCCTCAGCTCCAGTCAGGGCATGTAGTCACTGCTTCTCTCTCCTCTCTAAAGGACTGAAAGTTCATTATAACTTTTCTTCCTTCCTTTCTTCCTGTTCCACTCACTCTTTGAGAAGCTGGAAGGGGCAAGTCCTGCTCTCTCCTACATCTCTGATTAACCATGTCATTCTGTGGAGCAGAATGCTGTCAACCAAAGTCGGGGTGTTCTTAAAAACGAGACAGCTCTTTTCTTAAAGTTACAAACCTTTTCACCATCCCTTCCTCTCAGCTCTCCCAGTTCTTTCTTCATTTATGCTCATGCTTTCTCAAGTCATACTATAATCAGCATCACTCTTTTGAGACACTGCTGGCTGCAGCTCCTCTGAAGCAGGGGTTTTTGCTCTCTCAGACCATGTTCTCTTGACAAGTTAAGATCTCCGGGGGGCCTCATGGGCTTTATGTACTTTCTGTCTGCATTCAGACAGCTGGACTTCATTTCATTTTATTTGCATTTAGTAATAAGCTGCTTTTCTTTAGCTGTAAGATGCAAATTATCAAAAGCTATCAAACTCTATCCGTGGAAACTAAAAATATATAGCCCCCAATCAAATCCAGGTTGATTGGCTGCTCTATGGTCCCAGGGCAGGACTAGGACAACTGCCATATATACAGGGGTGGGAATTTCTTTGATGTATTTCACTAGGGGCAACACAAGACATTTCTGATATAATGTGATTGTTCAGACAAATGCCTAAGCTGCCTTGGCTCTGTATATTCATCTTTAATTATTAAAATAGGACAGATAATTCATAACCCTTGAGGTCTTTATTTTATTTTTTGACAATGAAATTCAATGTGTACTTGGCCAAAGGGGGGAAAGGTAGGCTCCAACAGCAAGAGAACAAAGCGAGAGGAGAAGGGAGAGGATGAAGACAAGAGAGAAAGAAGATATTAACATAAAAAGGCTGTTGGAAATGAGGGAAAATAAGGAGTAAGTGGGGTGGAAAAGCACAATAGCCTAATGGTTAATTGTGCATCTTTTGTTATTAGGGACTGTTCGGCATTAAAGGTCGCCATGTTGTTGCTTGTTGTCACATACAGCTAGACACATTGATCCTTGTGGTCCCTCCACGTCTGTGTTTTAAGGAGCAGACTAATGTGACCCCATTGGGGTAGACCCTTTGCAGGAAGAATGAGTGACGGTCCTTGTTCCAACAGTGTTCAAGTGCTTGTGTGTTTGCATCACTTTACCAGCACAGCCAGTTGTGAAGTAGCAGCTTTCTTTGAAGAGATGTTTTCAGAGGGTTTGGAGTGCAAAGTTCAGGAGAGGTGAGAAACAGAGAGGGGGAAATAAAAGCAGATGGAGAGGAAGAAAATGAAGACTAGGAGGAGAGACTCAAATCATGAACATGCTACAGTAAAGGCAGTGGGAACTAAGATGGACAGAGTGCCTGGTAACAGCAGAAGGATAGACATCTAGATCCCAGCAAGTTGAGAGGCAATAATGTCAGTGTCCTCTCGCTAGGTCACTGTCGGTCAGTATAAATGCTGCTGTACATTCACAGCCAAAGGGGCTTAGCAAAGCTAATGAGCAGGGAAAGAATGAGGAATGGGGGAAGGAAAATTTCTCTGTTAAAACTCTGGCTGAGAGGGGATGTCTCTGTGCAAAAGGATTTGCAAGGCAAAACAGCACACGCTAGTGTAATAAATAAGCAGAGCTAGGGCGAGATAGGAGAGAGGGAAATGGAAAAGAACAAGAAGTCAGGCTGCAGTAAGGAAATGGACGAGCCTGCTGTATTTGCCCTGTCTAAATCTGCTTGGTTCTGGTAATTAGAAAGAACATACTGAGAGTGTTTGTCAGAGGTGCAAGTTTAATGACTCAGAATCGCAGCAGCCTAACATTCATTAAGCTGAAGCATTTGTTTTGGAAGTGTCATTTTTCATGAGGGAACATTGTCAGAGCACTGTCCAGTCTTGTGCTGGCAGAGCTTTCATGAGATTGGCATGTCCAGAAGCCATAGGGCAGGAACAAGGGGTTTTGGCATAGCTGGGTTTGGGAAACCTAGGGCTGGGAGAGTAAGGGGTGCTGCAGGGCAGGAGGAGAACACCAGCGGGATTATGTTAAAGCATTACCACATCTCTTCCCCCACTGGTGTCATTGTTGCTCCTAAGCATTCATACGCATTTCCATTTTTTCCTTTACGGGAGATGGGAATTCCGCTTTGTTTCCCCATCTGAGATGGTAGCACCCGCTCTGCCGTGTGGGGGGCGCAGTGTTGAGACAGCTCACTCTGAGCACGACAGCACCTGCTTTTGTTCTTGCCAGTGGGTGCTGTCCTTTCTGAGTTCAGAGGGGTTATGCCAAGGATTAGCTATCAGTGCTGTCCTCCATATTCCCGATTAAATGCCTGTGTTTTCTCCCTGCCTTACTTTCCCTTGCAGTAGTACGAAGACAACAGGGTTTCTCTGTTTCATAGAAAAACTTATCCATGGGCATGCATGTTAGTGGGGATCACTGTAACAAAAATAGGGCAGAAAAGCAAAGCATTTTCTTCAGAACAGGTCTCTACACTTGGAATGATGTTACTCCTAGTGGAGATACATTTGTAGACCAGAGCAGGGAATGAATTGTTATGATTGAACACCAAGCCTCTTCCAAGTAGTGGGAAAGGGTAAAGAACTCAGTGAGGTCATGAAACTACACAGGAAAATATGTCTACATTTCTTATCCCAATTTGTCTCAAGTGCTGAAGCATCATAAATTCAAAAAGTTACAAGAAAAATACCTTACTTTAGAAAGCTCATGGCCTCTCAGCATGAACCCGAAGAGCTTGTTGGGCATTTCAACAAGGATGACTCTGCAATGAATGTGGAAGGACACCAGGTACTCATTAGAAACCAGTAGGTCCATTAGTATTATGAAGAACTGTGTTTTCAGGGCTTCACATATCACAGTGCTATTGGATACTGATGATACACAAACTGGTTAAGTGTTTATAGTAGGCAGATTTTATATATTTGTTGCTGAGTGCTTCCTCTGGTAATGGCTATGGTCCCTGAACATATAGCAGTGTTAATGTTTTAATGCCAGCAACTACAGTAGTTCGCATCCATCTTTTATTCCTTGATTATTTGTTTCTGAAATACACTTTAGACTGTCTGAACTGTGGATTCCAGGATTGAAATCTGAGCTAAGCCAGTGATGTAGTTCGAGTTATAGCAGTTTTGGCTCAGTCTAACAAGCAGTGGCTCCATGACCTAGGCCAGTAAGCAGGGATATACCAGCCTCCTATTCACCTCTTACTGAGAGAAAACAAAATTCAAACATATACCATAATTCATAACATAACAAAATTCAGTGCCAGGTCTGGATTTTTCTGTCACATTTCTGAGCATTTTAATACAGGGTTTCTTGGGTGTGTTGCTGCTTAGAGTACCTTGCAAGTTTGTTCTGCACACTAAGGCTTCGTATCACTTCCCTGCTGATATCTGATGTCTTTATGTGTGGAGCTCTTATAGCAGAAGACTCTTGACAGTGCCTTAGGACAGGAAGCAACAGTGTGAGTGAAGATGTTCAGGATGCCAATACAGGAGCTGAGGACTGGCCAGAATAGCAACCAAACCCCTCCCTGTTTGTCATCCCTTAGAAACAATGAATGGCTAAGAGACAGCTTCTGCATGTCAGCCAGAGTGCCCCAAGTCATCAAGTCCTTTGAGACCAGGACTGCGGCATCCAACTTCACCACTCATTCCAAAGAGGGGAAGTCTGCATGGCTTTTCCTTATTTCTTTGCTGCTTTAATCACCTTCCTGCTGAAGGTTGGCTGGGTTTGGAACAGATACTGGAAAGCCTACGTTTGTATCTTGTGTTTTTTCCTCCCCGTACCATCTGTTCGCAGACTGGATTACAGTTGCCGCCAGTTACAAAGCAGATTGCCTTGGCCCAAGGGCAGGATCTCAGCCCCGGTGCCCTGCTGCCTCCCATGGATTTACACTCAACACAGAGCTCACCACCCGTCTTCTGCTTCCCCTGAAATCCCTACCTGCTGTCCCAGAGGGATGCTCAAGCCCTTCCTCCTCATCCTTGCTCACCCTCTTGCTCCCACCTCTCTGCCTGTCCTTTGTCCTCCTGCATGCACTCCATTTAGCTCAATTTAAAGGCTGTGGGAAAAGAGGGAGAAGGTAAAAGTACTGGCTGTCAGCCTTGATTTACCTTAAGTGACGCACTGTGCTCAGGCCTGTCAGCACAACAGCCTCAGCATTCATCAGCCCTTCTTGCGGTATCGCTTTGGTGACTTGCAAGGGATGTTTGGATCCCGCTCCGCTATGTTGTGGTTGAGTTGTTGCAAGGAACAATGAGAAGGTGCTGGGTGTGTGTCTCACCCCCATCCTGCATTTTGCCTGAGTGGCAGAAGCAGAGAAGGATTTGCAGTGGAGCTCCACTGTTGTGCTTCACAGACTGTATCCTGTACAAAGAAATGGAACCAGGGCTTTTGTTTGTGAGGGTCCAGTAGCACCCAGAAGATCCTGATGAATAGCAGGCAAGTTCCTGATTAATACTCCTCAAAGGGGAGGAACAGAGCAGCTGGCAGGCCTGCTGTTGGCCTCAGGACAGCCTGCAGTCACTTGTCCAGTGGCTAGCTTGAGTCCGTATAGTTGGTCAGCTGTGCCATTAAAGACCATGAGACCTCTCCAGTAATGGACTACTCATGTTTAGCATCCTGCTTCCTTCCCTTGAACTCAAAATGTTTTTTCTGAACTCCCCAGTTTGGCAGCATAGATTCACATGAACCATGGGGCTGTGCAGGAGTCTAAATAGGATCCCAGTGCATTGTTATTTACCTTTAATTTCCTTCTGAGCTGATTGCATAGTCAGTCAGTGCTTTGTTCTTCTCTTCTCTTCTTCCGCCTCAGACTCTCTTTAATTTGTCCTCTGTGTTTTATGAGCAATGTGTGCCAGCTTCTTCATGGCAAATGGCAGGGGTCTCCTGGTGCTCCCTTTTTTACATAGTGCATTCCTTTATTCCATTTCTTCTTCCAACTTTGAGTCACACGTAGTTTTCCATATGTCACTGCTCCATAGGATCATAGAACAGTTAGGGTTGGAAAGAACCTTAGATCATCCAGTTCCAACCCACCTGCCATGGGCAGAGACACCTCACACTAAACCATGTCATCCAAGGCTCTGTCCAACCTGGCCTTGAACACTGCAAGGAATGGAGCACTCACAATTTCCTTGGGCAACCCATTCCAGTGCCTCACCACCCTCACAGTAAAGAATTTCTTTCTTATATCCAATCTAAACCTCCCCTGTTTAAGT